>CAUYTI010070768.1:0-15001 GCA_963575145.1 Galago senegalensis | reverse complement strand
TGTGTGTGTTCTCACTTGTGGAGCAGAACTTCTTAATTTTAATATAGTTAAATATTAAAATCTTTACTGATTTGTGCTTTAATATATTGTTGAAGTAATCCTATCCTATCTTATATTTTTTTCTAAAGGTTTAAAAGTGATTAGAAAAAACTAGCTAGGCATGGTGGTGCATGTCTGTAGTCCCATCTACTTGGGAGGCTAAGACAAGAGGATTGCTCAAGGCCAAGAGTTTGCGGTTGCTGTGAGCTATGATGCCACGGCATTCTACCCAGGACAACAGAGTAAGACTTTGTCTCAAAAAAAAAAAAAGAAGGCTCAGCACCTGTGGCTCAAGTGGCTAAGGTGCCAGCCACATACACCTAAGGTGGCAGGTTCGAATCCCCAGCCTGGGCCCGCCAAACAATAATGATGGCTGCAACCAAAAAAATGGCCAGGCGTTGTGGCAGGCACCTGTAGTCCCAGCTACTTGGGAGGCTAAGGCAGGAGATTCACTTGAGCCCAGGAGTTGGAGGTTGCTGTGAGCGTGATGCCATGGCACTCTACCCAGGGGGATAGCTTGAGGCTTCGTCTCAAAAAAAAAAAAAGAAAAGAAAGAAAATGTTGCCTTTTCCATTTTGGTCTTCAATCTGTTAAATTGATTAATTAATTTTAAAGATGGGGGTTCTACTGTATTACTCAGGCTGGTCTTGAACTCCTGGTCTCAAGCAATTCTTCTACCTCAGCCTCCCAGAAGCTGGGCTCACAGGCATGAGCTCGCCGAGGCACCAGGCCTTTCAGTCTGTTTAAATTCAGTTTCTTTTCCTTGATAAAAGCGTTTTCCCTTGAAGCCTATTTTGTCTTAAGTTACAAGTAATATCACTGCTTCGATTTTCTTTTTTCCTGGTATCTTTTCCCATTCTTTTACTTTGCTTTTTTTTTTTTTTTTGCCCTTAAGTTTTAGTTGCGTCTTTATAAAAATAGCCTATGTGCGTGTGTATGTAAAATCCATTCGATAATCTGTTTTAAACCAGAGAATTTTATTCTCTCTTTTTCCTTGCCTTTTTTTTTGATTGAATTTGAATACCTCCTTCTATTTCTCCTTTGATTACATTCCTTGAAAGTTATACTTTACCTTTTTTTTTTTTTTGAAACCAAATCTCTGTCTCCCTCCCTGAAGTACAATGGCATTATCTTAATCCTAGCTCACTGCAATCTCAAATGCCTGGCCTCTCAAGTTCTTGCCTCAGTCTCCCCATAACTAGGACTACAGATGTGTACCACCAGACCTGGCTAATTTTTCTATTTTTTTTTTTTTGGTAGAGATGGCGTCTTGCTCTTGATGAGGCTGGTCTTGAACTCCTAAACTCAAGTGATTCTCCCATTTGAGCCTCCCAGAGTGCTAGGATTACATGCATGAGCCACTGTGCCTGACCCTAGGATTATTTTTCTGTTTTCTAATGTTTATTTAGTGAAGATGTAAAAACTTGTGAATTCTGAAAGTCTTTTAAATTTGCCTTTGCTAGTTGAAAGTTAGTTTTGATGAGTGTAAGCATCTACATCAGGGTTCAACATGCTTTTTATGAAAAAGGCCAGGTAGTATTTTGGGCTGTGTGGGCTATACAATCTTTTACTGTAAATTTTTTCAGCCATTTAAAAATTATTCTTGGGCAGCACCTGTGGCTCAAAGGAGTAGGGCCCCAGCCCCATAAGCCGGAGGTGGCAGGTTCAAACCCAGCCCGGGCCAAAAACTGCAAAAAAAAAACCCCAATTCTTATCTTGTAGACCATGTAAAAACAGGCTGGATTTGACTTTTTTTTTTTTTTTTTTTTTGAGAGAGAGCCTCAAGCTGTCCCCCTGGGTAGAGTGCCGTGGCATTACAGCTCACAGCAACCTCCAACTCCTGGGCTCAAGGGAGTCTCCTGCCTCAGCCTCCCAAGTAGCTGGGATCACAGGCGCCCCCCACAATGCCCGGCTATTTTTTGGTTGCAGCCGTCATTGTTGTTTGGCGGGCCGGGCTGGGGATTCGAACCCACCACCTTAGGTGTACGTGGCTGACGCCTTAGCTGGTTGAGCCACAGGCGCCGAGCCGGATTTGACATTTTATTTTATACCTGACACTTGGAATAATTCTTATGATGTCTTAATGGATTATTAATTGTCCTTTTTTTTATAAAATATTCTCACTCTATTGCCCTAGACTAGAGTGCCATGGTGTCAGCCTAGCTCACAGCATCTTTAAACTCCTGTGCTCAAGTGATCCTCTTGCCTCATCCTCCCAAGGAGTTGTGACTACAGGCATGTGCCACCATGCCTGGCTAATTTTTTTTCTATTTTTAGTAGAAAGGGGGTCTTGCTCCTCCTCAGGCTGGTCTAGAACTCCTTAGCTCAAGTGATCTCCCTGCGTCAGCCTCCCAGAGTGCTAGGACTGTAGGTGTGAGCCATTGTGCCTGGCCTGCCTTACTTTTTTTGTTATTTTTTTTTTATTATTAAATCATAAAGAGTAGATCATGTGTACATTTTTAATTATTGAGGAATCCTCTCTCTCTCCCCCTTTTTTTTTTTTTGGCTGCTTTTATTTTTATTTATTTTTTTAATTTTTGAGACAGAGTCTCACTTTGTCGCCCTTGCTGGAGTGCTGTGGTGTCACGGCTCATAGCAACTTCAAACTCTTGGGCTTAAGCAATTCTCTTGTCTCAGCTTCCCAAGTAGCTGAGACTAAAGGCTCCACCTAGCCCTCTTAATTTTTAGAGCTGGGGTCTCGAACTCAAGAGCTTAGGCTATCCTTCCACCTTGGCCTCCCAGAGTGTTGGGATTACAGGTGTAAGCCATTGCACCTGGCCTCTTTGGCTGCTTTTATTTTTTTATTTTTATTTTTTGAGACAGAGCCTCAAGCTGTTCCCCTGGGTAGAATGCCGTGGCATTACAGCTCACAGCAACCTCCAACTCCTGGGCTCAAGGGAGTCTCCTGCCTCCATCTCCCTAGTAGCTGGGACCACAGGCGCCCGCCACAACGCCTGGCCATTTTTTGGTTGCAGCCGTCATTGTTGTCCGGGCTGGGGACTCGAACCCTCCACCTTAGGTGTATGTGGCTGGTGCCTTAGCTGGTTGAGCTATAGGCGCCCAGCCTCTTTGGCTGCTTTTAAAAAGCTTATTATTTCTGTTGTTGTCTCCTGTGATGTATCTAAGTATGCATTTTATTTTCGTTTAACTTGGTCAGGGTTTGTTGCATATTCAGAATGTCTCTAACATTCAGTGTTTTCTTCTAGAAAATTTTCGCCATTATTTTTGCTTATATCCAAGCATCTCATATGTAACATATGAGATTGATATAAGAAAAATTCATTTGAAGGTTTTTACAAAATTATATGTAAAATAGTATATTTCCCTCTTTGAATTGAGTGCTACATAATTTCTGATGATCTCAGAGCTTCTTTTTATCAAATAGTGATCACTTTTTGGTTTGGCTGCTGAGAAGTACAGCGCTAAATATAACACTAATATGAGGTGTCTAAGAACTTAGTATATTTGTACACATTTTACTGTACATTATAACTATTTGTGCATTATAAATGCACATTATGAATATATATCATATCACTTCCGATACTAGCTGCAAAAAGAAAAGTATATACTATAAATATACATTTTACATTATTAATAGTTAGGATAGCAAAAGTATGATTGTCATTTGTTTTTAAACCATATTTAAGATAATTCTTTGTACCAGTATTTTAATGGATTAACCACACAACTGGTGAGCCATGATTATTCTTGTTATTTGAATGCTTCAAGTTAGCAAGGTATATTGTAGTGCTTTAATATAGACAACTTCTTTCATTTCAGAGAACTCAATTTCTTGGATCTGCTGAACCTCAAAAACCTCGACCAAAAAAAGGTCTGTCTGCAGTTACATTGTATGTGTATATACGTGCAGGTTTCTCTGTCTTGATTGTTTATGCTTTAGACTAGAGCTTTTTAACTGAGGGTCCAGGGTTCAAGTTCCTGTTTGGACATCAGAAAAAGTGAGTATGGGGAAATGTAGTAATAGTCTAAATGTTTTGTCACATCTAACTTTTATTTTATGGAGTTGTTAGATATTAGGAGATTGGTTTGACCAGTAAAAGTTTTTAGATGATGTTTGATTATCATGTTAGATTGTACTAATGTTTTACTTGTGGAAAAACCACTCTGTGAAGTTCCCATAGTACAAATCAGACATCATATAATCTTATGTCGATGTTAAATAATTGTGAGATTTTATAAAAATTGAGTCTACACAACCTAACTGGGTAAAGAACTAAACTGTAAGGAGAGCTGCATTTTATAATCTGATAGAGATTTGATACATATTTTATTGAGAGGAACCGGATTCCTTCTTTTGCTAACCTATAGTCTTAGGAATGTTTGCATCAGGCTGAATTCGTTCATTCATGTATCCATCTATCATTAATGAATTAATTATTTTTAGTTGAGGAAACCAAGGATGATTGGAAGAGGCATGACTTGGTTGGGGTCTTGTGTGTAGTTCATATTTGCATGCGTGAGTTTCAGTTATGTTACATCCTTTTGCAGCGTGTGTTTTATTATTCTCTGCTGAGAATCTTAGAGTTGATTTTTTCTATAAATTGTTTAGTTTACTTGGAGTATTTCTCTCATTCTTTGAAATTAATAATGAAAGTTGTTGGAAAACATGATTGCCTTTCAGAACTTTATTTTGCAAAGAGTTTTTCAGGAAAGAGCTGTACAACTTTAATTTAGATTATTTATAAAATCCAAGGTAATCCTGCCAATACCTAACATAATTTCTAATATTCTTTATACCATTTCTGAATATGAGAATCATCTTACTGTGATTATCTGTTCTCTCCCTGCCTCCCCCACTCCCTTCTTTCCTTCCTTCCTTTTTTTTTTTTTTTTGAGACAGAGCCTCAAGCTGTCCCCCTGGGTAGAGTGCCATCGCATCACAGCTCACAGCAACCTCAACTCTTAGGCTCAAGCGAGTCTCCTGCCTCTGCCTCCCAAGTAGCTGGGACCACAGGCACTTGCCACAACGCCTGGCTATTTTTTGGTTGCATCCATTGTTGTTGTTTGGTGGCCCCAGGCTAGATTCAAACCCGCCACCTTACATGTATGTGGCTGGCACCTTAGCCACTTGAGCCACAGGCGCTGAGCCTCCTTCCTTCCTCTTAAGGGCACATTTATTCAACATCATGATCAGGCTATTTATTACATTTAACAGTAACATGGGTGCAAAAAAGAAAAAAATCTATAACCCTTTGTTAGAATGCTTTACACTTTCCACAGAACAGAAACTGAAATAACCTGTTATACAGTTAGTAACAAATACAGTTCTTGGGTGTTTTGCCCATGCATACGAGTATTGTCCAATACATGTTTTCTTTGTAGTAGCTTATGCCCTGCTACCACTGTGGTTGGCTGAGTTCACAGATCTATTGTAACCTGTAGCTTCCCTTTCACTTCTCAGGCTTTCCTCTCCAGGTAAGCTTTGTTTCCTGAGGGTAATTAAAACCTTCTGCCATTGCTATAGCTACTGCTGCCATTGAAACCAGTATAGCCACTTTGGTTTCATAGTTTAGCAAAGTATTGGCCTCCACCACCATAGAGGCCAAAGCTTCTCCCTCCAAAACTTCCTCCCTTTATTTGAATATTGGTGGTTATAAATGTCAAAATCACTGTAGCCTCCACCACCTCCAGTATTGCTTCTATCATTGCCAAATCCCTGTAGCCATCCCTACTGTCAGCATACCCAGCACCACCGCAGCCACCACAACCACATAAGTTTCCTCCATGGCCACCACCAGGTAGTTTCTAGAACTACTTCATTGTTGTTGGCCAAAGGAAGCATTAGTCATCTCTTGTTTTGAGAGGGCTATCACAGTATGGTATTCCTGAATGATAGTCTTATCCACAGAATCGTGGTCATAAAAGGTTATAAAGTAAAGCCCTTTTCTTGCCACTGCCTCTGTCAGTCATGATTTCAGTTACTTCAGTTTTCCCATACTGTTCAAAATAGTTTCTTAGGTGATGTTTTTCAGTTATCTTCTTTAATGCCACCAACAAAGATCTTTTTCACAGTTAAGTGGGTACCTGTTTTTTTTTTTTTTCTTTTTTTAGACAGAGCCTCAAGCCCTGGGTAGAGTGCCATGGTATCACAGCTCACAGCAACTTCCAACTCCTGGGCTCAAGTGAGTCTCCGGGCTCAAGTGAGTCTCCTGCCTCAGCCTCCCAAGCAGCTGGGACCACAGGCGCCCGCCACAATGCCTGGCTATTTTTTGGTCGCAGCCGTCATTGTTGTTTGACAGGCCCGGGCTAGATTCGAACCCGCCATCTTAGGTGTATGTGGCTGGCACCTTAGCCACTTGAGCCACAGGCACCAAGCCGGGTGCCTGGTTTTTGAGAAGCAATAGCTCTCTTTGTTGCCACAACTCTTTCATCCACCTGTGTGGTCTTGTATTCATTGTTGCTTCCACTTCCTCCACAGTGGCACGTGTGAGGAGCTCAGAGCCCTCAGAGCACTTGGTGTTTGAAACACTCATTACCACATAGTCTGTGAGTGTTCCCCATTGCTTGGAAGGGCTCCTGAGACTCGTTTCAGAGCTCAACCCTCTGATAGAGAGTTCTGCAGCTATTTGGGCTCTTTAGGAGATTCTGACTAAGATACGATGGTGGTGGGAAGAGAGACTAATGATGCTTCCTTGCAGAGACCACAGGCAGAATGGAGTAAGCTAACATATCTCGGTTACTTTATTAAATCACCAGAGGGATGTGGCTGGTTAGGTGTGGCTGGTTAGGTGAGGTGATTAGCTCTTGAATATTCATTCTACCCTGACTCTATCATCAAACTGAAGGTTTCATTAATCCAGGTCTAGGAGAGGACTGTATATCAATCTAGAATTGAGTCATGCCCAATTCAGGATAACGACATACAAAGTTTTTAGCTTGATGTGTTATGCTGTAAACTTAATCAGTCCATTCTAATAATTTTTTTCTCCCTTCTAGATCTGGGGGGCAATTACTTTCTGATTTCTATTATTAAAGTTTAATTTTTTTCTGTTTTTGAACCCCATGCTCCAGGACTAGTAATGATAGGTGATGGAAATACAAAGATAAATAGGGCTTGTATTCATCCCTCAGGGAATTGACAGTCTTTAGGGCATATAGTTAAAGTGCAGTGTTTTCTCCCCAGGTGGTTTCTCTGAGACCTCTGATACAGGGTCAAAATGATAGTAATAAAAATGTCCTACACTGACATTCTTTTTAAGATTTATTATATCTTTTGATGTTACAGATACCATATTGAAATAGAAAGTGCTACAATTCCAATTTGGCATGAAGAAATTAAAATTATTGCATAGCTACTTCCAGATTTTTCATATTTTCCAGCGAAAATTATAGGGGGAAAAACAGGCCCAGAGAAGTTAAATAACTTGCCCTAGCTTCCATAGTAAGTGGTACTGAATTGAGGTTGGGATTTTACATAGAAGGACTTTTATGTACTACGTACATACTTGGTAGTAGCAGAAGAGATCCTTTAAAACGAAGGTACAATATACTTAGAAAAGCCTGGGCCATTTTAGGAAATTTTTCAACTAAAAATCTGAACTTTATGGCCAGGTGCAGTGGCTCACACCTGTAACCCTAGCGCTCTAGGAGGCCAGAGTAGGTGGATTGCTTGACCTCATGAGTTCGAGACCAGCCCAAGTACAATTGAGACCCCTGTATCTACTAAAAATAGTAAAACTGAGGCAAGAGGATTGCTTGAGCCGACGTTGGAGGTTGCTGTTAGCTATGACACCATAGCACTCTACCCAGGGCAAGAGCTTGAGACTCTTTCTCAAAAAATAAAAAAAAAAAAATTCTGAACTTTAGTAGTTTTCTGCTTCGCATCCACATAGTCAGGTTACTATCCCTAGCGTTAATCAAAGTTTAATGTAAAGCTTTGCCTTAGGCAGTTCCTAAGAGAATTTAGCATCTTGAGCAAACAGAATTCTTGAGGTGTCATGTTCATGCAGTTAGGCTGCTAAGTATATTTAAAATATAAGTCAGAGCCGGGTGTGGTGGCTCATACCTATAATCCTAGCACTTTGCTAGGCTGAGGCTGGGAGGATCGTTTGATCTCAGGAGTTTGAGAGGAACGAGACCCCTTCTGTACTAAAAATAGAAAAACTAGCCAGGCATTGTGGTGTGTGCCTGTGGACCCAGCTGCTCGGGAGGTTGAGGTAGGATTGCTTGAACCCAGGAGTTTGAGGTTGCTCTCACCTAGGCTGAAGCCAGGGCACTCTCACCTGGACAACAGAGTGAGATTTTATCTCAAAATGAATGAATAAATAAAAAGTCAGGTGTATCTCTGAAGGGAGAAGGGAGGGAAAGAGATGTCACAAAGGAGTAGAATGGGGCAGGGGAATATTGTTGCTAGGTTGCCAGCCTTCTGCCTCCACTGCCTTGGTACTGGTAGGGGGGTAGTGTGGGAGCTGGGAGATGAATGAGGTCTTTTTTACAACCAGGTGAAAGGCATTACCTTGTATTTCATCATTTGGCTTCCTGACCTCTGTGTTAACATAGGCTCTGAAGGTGTAGCATCAGAAACGATCACCATGCTTTGTTGTAAAATAGAAGAGGCTCTATTTTGCATTTACACGTCTTATCTTTTTTGAAGGATCTTTGAAATAGTATTTCTCATAATACCTATGAAAACATGTAAGAAACAGTATCATGTTTCTTACATGTGGGGGAAGTTGGAATTGACAATGATTTGGCATACAAGAAATTCAACCTATACATTTACAGGTAAAATTCTGATTATAAATTCAGGCTTTATAGACTCTAGGGATTTCTGAGGTATCCAGAATTCCCTCATCTCAGAGAATAACTAAATAATAATGATAGTGAAAATAACAGCAACAACAGTAGCTCATAATTCTTTAGGGCACTATGTATCAGGCATTATGGGAACCTCTTCATGTACATTAAGGCATTCAATTCTCACAACTCTGTGAAGATAAATATTTGGTTCCCTGACCCTTCCATTTAAAAGTGTAACTATTTGCCTTGCAGTCTTTGTCCTCTGCGCTTTATTATTCTCCATAGAAAAATATCACTTATATTCTCTATCCCTTCTGATAGTACCCCAACCCCTATCTCCTATTATAAACTCCTAAAAATGAGGGAGTCAGTTTTGTTCATTTCTGTATCCTCAGTGCCTAGCACATGGAGGCACACAGAATATTGGTTGAATAAATGGTCTCTGTTTTACAAATGAGGAAATTATAAATTCCCCAGGATCACTCATTTGGTAATAGAACAGTTACAACAATTATGGGGCACTGAAATGTTCTCTTAATTTTTTTTTTTTTTTTTTTTTAGAGACAGAGTCTTACTTTATCGTCCTCGGTAGAGTGCCCTGGATCGTAGCTCACAGCAACCTCAAACTCCTGGGCTTAAGTGATTCTCTTGCCTCAGCCTCCCAAGTAGCTGGGACTACAGGTGCCTGCCACAACTCTTAGCTATTTTTAGATATGAAGTCTTGCTCTGGCTCAGGCTGGTCTTAAACCTGTGAGCTCAGGCACTCCACTCTCTTCAGCCTCCCAGAGTGCTAGGATTATAGACATGAGCCACCACTCCTAGCTCTAAAAGTTTTGATAAAGCTACTAGTGTGAAATGACTTTTAGCACTTTGATTTGGTTGTGCCTTCCCTTCTCATCCCTAGAACTCCATTTCATGAGCCTCTGGGCCCTTGCGCTATCTTACAAATTTAACAATAGACTTCACCTAGCTCGTACAAAACAATATTTGTCTTTTCTGAGAGTTTAACAATAGGCAAGACTAGAAAAGTCACATTTTATAAATTTTTTCTTTTAGGCTATAGAAACAATGATACTTAGTCATATTATAAGCTCAAAAGAGTTCACTGTCTCCTCATTCACTCTTTCTCCTTAGTGGGTAGGTGACAGAGGTAGGCCATACAATTGAGGGTTGGTCCAAGATTACTCGGTCACCTGCCTGTTCCAGAACTATTCATTGTAGCACAGTTCTTTATCCACTTTACACACACACACACACACACCCCTACCTTTAATCTTGGTGATTGGTGTGGCTTTTAGAAGGAAAATTAATTCTGGATGTGGTTAGGCAGAATATGGATGGCTAAGATCTGGTGATTGATGAGGTTTAGGGGAAGAGAAGAAAGTAGAAAGGGTGAGTCTACTAAGAATGTATATAGGAAGAGGAGGAGTTATTGCATAAAATTTTATCTTTGTCCTTTTTCCTGGCATATAAAATCATATCTATACTTTCTTTTTCTTTTTGTTTTTTCCTTAGGCAGAGTCTCACTTTATCACCCTGGGTACAGTGCTGTGGCGTCATAGCTCACAGCAACTCTTGGGCTTAAGTGATCCTCTTGCCTCAGTTTTTTTCATTTTTAGTAGAGATAGGGTCTTGCTCTTACTCAGGCTGATGTCAAACTCCTGAGCTCAAGGAATCCACTTGCCTTGTCTTCCCAGAGTGCTAGGATTACAGGCACAAGCCACCACACCCAGCCAATATACTTTCTGTCATAATTTTCTTATACATATTCCATGGATATACCCTATTAGGAGGCAGCAAACAGCATTACTTCTTAATATTTGTGTTCAGGCAACATTATCTCTTGGTTATAGTAAGGTTTTTCCCCTTTCTGGAAACATATAAATGGACATATAAATCTTAGGTTTTCTATAGGTTATTTTTCCTAAGGTTCTGGAACATCAAGACATGGGTTACAAATCATTTCCCTCTTTCTCTGCTCTTCCTTTCCTTTTACATTTTTAAAAATCAGGGACTGTCTCACACATATCGTAAAGTTCACAAAAAATAATACAAATACACTAGCTGTATTTAAATAAAACATTTAACCATGTTTACCTTAAAGCTTTTTATTTTTATTTTTTGAGAAATATGCATTAAAGAAAAAATTGAAGTCTCCTTTCTAACTTTTCCTAATCTCCTTCTCTCTTCATTCCTCGAGATGAACCATTTTGGTGAGGGGGCTGGGTTTGAACCCACTACCTCCAGTATATGGGGCCTGCACCCTACTCCTTTGAGCCACAGGCACTGCCTTTTTTTTTTGAGGCAGAGTCTCACTTTGTCATCCCCAGTAAAATGCGGTAGCATCGGAGCTCACAGCAACCTCAGACTGTGGGGCTTAAGTGGTTCTTTTGCCTCAGCCTCCTGCATAGCTGGGACTACAGGTGCTTGCCATAATGCCCGGCTATTTTTTGGTTGCAGTTTGGGTTCAAACCTGCCACCCTCAGTATATGGGGCCAGCGTCCTACTCACTGAGCCACAGTGAATTATTTCTATAGATTATATTAAATTTCTAAAGATTATATCAAACAACTTAAAATATTTTTGGTAGTCTGACCTATCAGATGTAATGTTAGCTATGTTATATATATTTTGTTAGTAACATTCTTGAAATTTCCTTTAGAAAGTCTTTTTGTTCACCTTTGTAATCAGGGAGAGAGAGTTTCCTAAGAAAAATATGAAAAAATTTCATATTTTTTCAAACTCTCATAAGAGTTTTTCTTACAAAAAGAGAAAAGACAAAGGATGATTTTGTGTTTTTCTGGCCAAGTTATCATTTGAAAGATTGATATTATAAACCACAAAAACACAAGAGAAATATATATTCATTGTTTAATATGAGGACAAAAAATCTCTTAGTTTAATAGTTCATACATTTCTTATGCACTCTAATCTTAGCAGCAGCATTAAGAATTTAATGTGAGCCTGGGTGAGGTGGCTCACACCTGTAATCCCAGCACTCTGGGGGGCCAAGGCGGGTGGATTGCTTGAGCTCAGGAGTTCAAGACCAGCCTGAGTGAGAGTGAGACCCTGTCTCTACTAAAAATAGAAAAACTGAGGCAAGAGGATCACTTGAGCTCAAGTTGGAGGTTGCTGTTAGCCATGACACCACAGTACTCTACTCAGAGTGACAGCTTAAGACTGTCTTTAAAAAAAAAAATTTGGCTCAGCGCCTATAGCTCGACACCTAAGGTGGCAGGTTCGAATCCCCAGCCCGACCTGCCAAACAACAATGACGGCTGCAACCAAAAAATAGCCGGGCGTTGTGGCTGGCGCCTGTGGTCCCAGCTACTTGGGAGGCAGAGGCAAGAGACTCACTTGAGCCCAGGAGTTGGAGGTTGCTGTGAGCTGTAATGCCACGTCACCCTACCCAGGGGGACAGCTTGAGGCTCTGTCTCAAAAAAAAAAAAAAAAAAATTTTAATGATATACTGCTGTATGTATATGGTTAGTTTAGACTTGAAGATAATGTTAGAGGAGAAAATCTAATGATTCTGTTGTTTGTCTTGTCAAAATACGTTATCTAGCCCCAGATTTTCCTATTTTGGAGAAGCAGAACTGGTTGATACATCTCCACTATATCCGGAAGGATTATGAAGCATGCAAGGTGAGAGGCACTAATGATAGAGAAAATGTGAGGCAGGATGTTGGGTAGGATACAGAGGATGGCAGTTTCTATCCCAGTAATAACACATGAATTCCTTGTTCCCCACACCTTGTGTATTGGTTAGCTTTTACTATGATATGGTATTTACCAAACAATCTCAAAAATTGCAGCGCTCATGGGCTTTCATAATGGCTCACTGTTGGTGGGATTGACTGTAGACCTTGGGTCAGGTTCAGGTGTGTCCCATGTGTCTTCTTATGTCAAGACCAAACTGAAAGGGCAGCTACTCTCTGGGACTGTTGGTCTTTTGGTGGAGAGAGATGTTCATCTCAGTGTTTTATCTAACTTTTTGATCTTTGGATAGGTGGAAAATGGCATTTCATTTTTTATTTTATGGTCTTATGGTGAGGTTGATCATCATTTGTATATGTAAAAACCATCCATATTTCCTTGTCTGTATATCTTTGGTAACATACCATGTATGTTACTAACTTGCTGACAGTAGTAATATTAACATGCAAAATATATCATTGGTGGTGTCTTTTTTGGCATTTGGAGCTTTGTAAACCTTCTCAGCTTGTGATTTTTAATTTATACCTGTGGCAATACACAGAACTAATGACATTTAGTACCAATACAGATTTGGACAGGTTCTCTTTATTTCTGTGATATTACTTAGAATTTTTTACATGTTTTTCTTAGCTTTTCTAGTTAGATTTTAGAAAGGGAGTGGCAAATGTTTTCTCTAATGAACCAGAGAATAAACATTTTAGGCTTTTCAGACCTCATACAGACTCTCATATTCATCATCATTCATTTTTAAGTACTCTTTAAAGATATAAAAACCAGTCTTAGCATGAGGGCTGTATAAAAATATTCAGGGCCCGTGAGCCCCATAGTTTGTGATAATCTCTTTTCTAGACAGAATAAGTAATTCTAAGAGAGTTATGATTTAAAAAACTAATGAACTATTTTGTCATTACTAGGTTTCTTATATGCACCCCCTTGTCTGTATCTACAGATTTTTTCTTTCTTTCTTTCTTTCTTTTTTTTTTTTTTTGAGACAGAACCTCAAGCTGTCCCCCTGGGTAGAGTGCCATGGCATCATAGCTCACAGCAACCTCCAATTCCTGGGCGCAAGAGAGTCTCCTGCCTCAGCCTCCCAAGTAGCTGGGATTACAGGCGCCCGCCACAACGCCCAGCTATTTTTTGGTTTCAGCTGTCGTTGTTTGGCGGGCCCGGGCTGGATTTGAACCTGCCACCTTAGGTGTATGTGGCTGGCGCCTTAGCCACTTGAGCCACAGGCACCAAGCCTGTATCTACTTTTCTTAACTTTTTTTTTTGTTTGTTTTTGGCCAGGGCTGGGTTTGAACCCACCACCTCCAGCATATGGGGCTGGTGCCCTACTCCTCTGAACCACAGGTGCCGCCCCTTTGGTTTTTTTTTTTTTTTTGGTGTTTTTTCTTATGTTTTCTTTAAATTTTTTTTAAAAAGCTCAGGCTGGAGTTCAGTAGTGTATTCACAGCTCACTGTAACCTTGAACTCATGGGCTCAAAAGCTCCTCCTGCCTCAGATTCCTGAGTACCTGAGGCTACTTAGCTAATTAGCCTAATTATTTTTATTTTTCGTAGAACTGGGGTCTCCTTCTGTTGCCAAGGCTGGTCTTGAACTCCTGGACTCAAGTGATCCTCCCACCCTCCCACCTCAGCTTCTCAGCCTGTGCTGGGATTATAGGGATGAGCTACCATGCCTAGCCATATCTACCTTTTCTTTTCTTTTCTTTTTTTTTTTTGGAGACAGAGTCTCACTGTCACCCTTGGTAGAGTACTATGGTGTCACAGCTCACAGCAACCTCAAACTCTGGGGTTCTCTCTTGTCTCAGCCTCCCAAATAGCTGGAACTACAGGGGCCTGCCACAACGCCCAGCTATTTTTTCTGTTGTAGTTGTCATTGTTTAGCAGGCTCAGGTTGAGTTTGAACCCATCAGCCCCAGTGTATGTGGCCAGTGCCCTAACCACTGAGCTATGGGTGCTGAGGCTTATTTTTCTACCCTTTTTTTTTTGAGACAGAATCTCAAGCTGTCACCCTAGGTAGATTGCCGCAGCTCACAGCAACCTCAAACTCTTAGGCTTAAGTGATTCTCTTGCCTCAGCTTCCCAAGTAGCTGGGACTACAGGTGCCTGGCACAACGCCTGGCTATTTGTTGTTGTTGTTGTTGATGTTGCAGTTGTCATTGTTGCCTTGGCTGGCCCAGGCCAGGTTCGAACCTGCCAGCCTCGGTGTATGTGGCCGCCACCCTACCCGCTAAGCTATGGGTGCCACCCTATCTGCCTTTTCTTAAAGACTTGAAGAAACCGGCTGGGCGCCTGTGGCTCAACCGGCTAAGGCGCCAGCCACGTACACCTAAGATGGCGGGTTCGAATCCCCAGCCCGGACCCGCCAAACAACAATGACGGCTGCAACCAAAAAATAGCCGGGCGTTGTGGCAGGCACCTGTGGTCCCAGCTACTTGGGAGGCGGAGGCAAGAGACTCGCTTGAGCCCAGGAGTTGGAG
>CAUYTI010070767.1:0-22348 GCA_963575145.1 Galago senegalensis | reverse complement strand
GTTTGGAGGGATCACTTCTGAGGTTTATCTTATAGGGGTACAGGTGAATCTTTCTAAGAGTAGAATGTGAACGTTTTAAAGCAATAACTGAGAAAATGACATGAAGGCTGTGTTGACCAGTTTGATGGAAGTATTTCAGATACCCCAGAAGTGCATTAATGTACATAGTTATCATTCAATAAAAAAAAAAAAAAACTGTTCAGAAGCAAGGAAAGTACAAGAGTGAGGGACATTAGGCAAGTTTTAAAGAAACTGCTAGATAATTTTTACAAAGTACACGTCTTACATGTAGACTTACCTAATACAGCATTATTTTCTCCTTGTAATTTACTGATTTCCATTCTGTCTGCACTTGGTGTTCAGAAATTGGGCCCGCTTGTGTCTGCATTCACACTTGGCTTCCAGGAGCCAGGAGTCATCTGAGTTAATAGAAAATCAGTACCTGGGTTAAGTGTAAGAGAAGCGCTGCATTCCTAGCAGGCAGCCTTACCTAGGGAGGGAGAAGTAATACATGTGATTTTTGGCAACCTCTCCTGGTTTAGTAACAGAAAAACGATGGGGGCTAATCTTTCTAATTACACCCTGTGGATACCTTAGCTAATGTCACCATCAAATATTTCTACCTGTAACTTTATTTATCACATTTTAAAAAATCACTCTTTCCAATTTGAGGGTTTCTGCATCTTATTCCTCAATTTCTCTCAAATCAACACTAATAACTTGCCTGCTGAGCCCCAAGAGGGTGAGCATGTTTATTTACCTCTGTGAAAATTGGACATATGACACAAAGACAGCAGTTATGGAAGAGTCAAAGCCTCTCAAATCATGCTTATTGTCTTCTAAATTCTTTTACATGAATAGGGTATTGAATGGGGCTGGAGTACATTAGAAATTAAACCTAAATTTGAAGCCCATACGCTGGAAATTAGGTGAAATTCCATCACATTTGAATAGTTCTAAGCAAGCAATTTGTTACCCTTTATCCTTTAGTGGAATTGATGAACAGGTGGTTTTCAGAAGATCACTCAGTATATTTAGCTTCTGAAATTTGAGCAACTCAAGAGCTGATTGGCCACTCTTGCCACATGATAATTCGGAGTCCAGACACCACTCCGGCTCTTGCCTGGGGTTCTCAGGAGGGAAGAGTTAGGAGAGGCTTTGCTGCTGAGGAAATTTATTTGATAGATTGAAGGTAAGGCCGGTTTCTGGCTTTTTGGGTAACATTCTATCAGGAGATAGTCCTCAACTTCCCTTGAAGTAGTTTTGAAGGTTTGGGGTCCTAACTGGGGAAATTCGTGGTGGAAATGTGGCTAAGAAAGTCTGTGACCCCATCATTACCTTACTAAGGCCCTGTATCTGATATGTAGAGAGTGTGATTAGCCTCAAGTCTTATACTAACCGATGTATTGCTCAGCTGAGTTGGCTCTCTGGTCTAACCATTTTTTTTTTCATTTCTTATCTTTGATTGTACTCCTCACCCAAATATATTAGTATGGAAAGGAATCTATGTGCTATGTTCCTATATTTATCCTGCTCCACTGGACTCGGTTTGCCTCAGGAGTGGCTGTTTCGCTAGCTTAACAAAACCAGCCGCCATGGGGTATTGGTTTACATGGCAAACATCTCTGGGCCAAGGGACAGCTGCTTCGAGTCATCATCAACTCGTGTGGAGAGTCCCACTCTCTGGCGCAAACAGAAAAGGCCTTGAGAGATCTTTTTGGTATTTCCTGAATTAGAAGCTCAGGCCAGAGACCTACAATCATATATGCACTTCCACCAATGCTTCTAAAATGTTGTTATCTTTCAGGGCTGAGCGAGCTACAGAAACAAAAAGAAAAAGCCCGTATGAGCCAATGGTGATCGGGAAGAGAATAACCCCATTGCCTTGAGGTTTCTACTTTTCTTTTAAATCTATCAACCGATATATTTTTACGCGTTCTAATGTGAAGCATAAAATATACCGCCGACAGTGGATTCGAGCAGTGTGTTAAACTAAGTCAGGCCTCTTAGGATTTTGGTGCTCTGAGGAAAAATTCCAGCAACTTCTGAAAGCTAAGCTGACCTTCCTTTCCCTAAATGTTTTGCTGGAGAATGTTTATTTTTCCCCCAAGCGTTTAAAAATTTTAATTCTCAGCTCGGCGCCTATAGCTCAACCGGCTAAGGCGCCAGCCACGTACACCTAAGGTGGCGGGTTCGAATCCCCAGCCCGGACCGCCAAACAACAATGACGGCTGCAACCAAAAAAAAATTGTGGCAGGCGCCTGTGGTCCCAGCTACTTGGGAGGCAGAGGCAGGAGACTCTCTTGAGCCCAGGAGTTGGAGGTTGCTGTGAGCTGTGATGCCACAGCGCTCTACCCAGGGGGACAGCTTGAGGCTCTGTCTCAAAAAAAAAAATTTTTTTTTTAATTCTCTGTTCCTTGAGTCCAAACCCTTTCCCTTCCTCACCTCAATTTCTTTCTACAAGTTTAACTAAATTTCTCATGTAGAGTAGAAATGCCCAACACGTTAGAGCGGCCTCAGGAGAAAGAAATCAGGAGCTTCTGTTGTTTAGACCTGGATTCTAAACGCCTTCTCTCCCTTACCCTGCAAAAATAACTAAATGCGTAGCATAGATGAGTTTTAGATTCTATTTGTATAATGTCACTAGATAATTTCTGTCGTGGGACTAGATTCTAATGTATTTTCATTTCGTTTGTGTGGAATATGAAAAGTTGGTAGGTGCCGCTACGACTCTGGGAAAATGGCAGATGACGAAGACTACGAGGAGGTGGTGGAGGTAAGAGCAGGGAGGAGCCGACAGCCACGGGTTTGGGTAGTGACGATCCAAGCTGGTAGGAGGGCTAATCATTGGAGAAAATGCATTGTCTGTTACGGCGTCACCAAGCGTCATCGCTAAAGCATAAAAAGGGAATATTTTACGTTCAGTTTCACTATCATTACGTGGGATTTAGAACTGAAAGGGAGTATCACTGTTTCCCACTTTTGCTTTTCTTTAAACTCACATTTAGAAAAACAACAAAGCAGGGAGGGAAAAGTGGGTTTTAATTTGTCTTCTGAAACGACTTTCTTCTCCCATGATCAAAGGGATGGAGGCGAAGAAGAAAAAGTTCTAGAAACTGAAGTCTGTTTCCTAGTGTCTGCATAGCGGCAGGGGAAGAGAGTTACTTCTCACGCTTTGCCTCAACTCGTTGATAAGCCAGAGGGCAATGTGGGCTACAGATTCCGAATCATCGTAAATATGAGATTATATGTGTGTATGTGTGCATGCATGTGCACAAATGTACACATACATAAATTCATAGAGGTCACAGTGACAGTCAGAGCCACACTTGTCCACCAATTCCACTGTATTTGCCCAAAGGAGCAAGACCAGCTTTTGCTTTTGAATTTTGAAAAAGAACAAAGCCCACAGTAGGTAACTTGAAAAATTTCCTTTGGATTATTAGGAGACATCTGACCCATTTTACAAAGTTGCTAATTGTCACTTTTATATATAATCATTGTCTTTTTTATCATGTTTTGGTTTTTCCTCAGCAGCTCTTACCTTTAACTGCACATTCTAGAAAGAAAATCTATGGGCTTGGAACTATAATCCATATAAATACATTGTTATGAATTGGAATGTGCTTAACAATTACCAGTTACTGAGGATGATCTAAACATAGCATTTCCAACTGCCTAAGACACTTGAAGATGGGTTTGAAAACCTTGTTTTTTTTTTTTTTTTTTTTTAACTAAAGACAGACACTAACTGACAGAGCTGCCCAGGACCAAATTCCAGATGATAGCGCCAAAATTTGTTTTTGGAAAATTATTTTAGTGACCAGTTTATATTTAGATGAAAAAAAATGTATTTTATTTATGAATAAAATTTATTTTATTACAGAAATATACCAAAAAAAAAAACCCCAGCATGAATCTCATACAATGCCACATTCAACCTCTCTGGTCACATCTTTCCTGTCCAATATCATCACTAGTATATAGTTTACTTATGTTCCCAATGGTTGAAATAATCACTGTCAATCACTAACACTATAAATTAAATTTTTTCCTTATGATGGTAACACCAGGAACACTTTTTAGCCTCCAACTTAAATATCATTTGCCCTTCTTAACATAATTGTGTCCACTTGCCACTGGAAATTGTCCTTAGTGCTAGACTTGAGTGATTTAACTAGATGGCATAAAAATGCAGGAGTTATTTTTAGGTGTCCCATCCCTGCCATTGTTCTTATGACTGCTTCTGGGTCTGACCAGCAGGTGATAAACTAATAGACTGTTCACCAGAGAGTGTTGAACTGAGGTCCCTTTGATCTCCAAAAAAGATCATGAGACTGGGATAATAGCAGATTTGAAAGAATGGGCAGGGTAGAGTCTAGAAAATGGAGAGAAACTAGCTTTAAAAATATAACTCCTAGGGATCTTGGATATCTGCAATAAAATATTACTGTCACTCTCTACTCAAACTTGGAAAGAAAGAGAAAGAAGCAAGAATGTACTATCTAATTAGTGGCACAGCTCTAAAAAGAAAAGTGAGATTTGGCATACGAGTTAATGCCAACCATTTGGATCCTGTTGCCTTTTTTATCAGCTTATTTCTAAGATATATTTACCAGTGGTGAGAGTTCAGCAAAGGTAAAATTGGATAGTTCCCAAAGCTTTTACTTGGCTGCTGAGAAAATCCAAAATAGTCGTGAATCTTTCATTTTAGTTGAATATTTCTGGTCCAGCCACTGATGGTTTGTGTGACCAGAGGAATGGCTCCATGTGGCGCCAGCATCCAACAATCTTCCCCAAAGTGTCCAAACGGTGTTTCTCACGTGCTGAAGTCACAACTATAAAAGAGCAAGTCTCTGTCCTGGGAGAGCTTGTGGTTTCTGTCTCTATGTATAAAGACACGCAGACAGAATTAGGTTTTAAATCTAAAAAAACAGCTCAAGAGCAAAGAAAGCACGAGAACAGAGGACATCCCACAAGATTCACTGATTGTCCCTGAAGGTGACCTATCGACAGTGGTGAGATAATTTGACGATGACTCACTGAACCAAGGGCAGAAGAAAGGAAACTATGGAGGGAAATTCTGCATCTCGGGGTTTCTCCCTTCCTTCAAGTACTGTACATGTTTTGGTGTCAGAGATAAGAAAAATGAAGCAAAAAGTGTTATAGATTTTGTTGACTAAGAAAATGAACCAAGTGTTTCATTTTTATCCCTTTTCCGTGTGCCTGGACCGAAAGGAGCCTTTCCTTTGATGCACCCAGAAAGGCTGGGTGAGGCTGGGGTCAGGATTCCTCTCTCCTTACGCATCTGAAACTAAATGTCAGCCAGTTCCTCTCTGCATCTATTTATTCCTGCTGATGTCAGAAGCAGAACAAAAGTAGACTCAGTGTCAGGTCCAGGCTGCAGGCACCTTGGGCCACCAGTGGCAAACTGTAGCCTACCCTTCCCACACTTTGCAGTGAGGAATCTTCTTCTTTTCCCTTCTTCCCTTGGCATTTCATCTTAGCCCCCCGTTTAGGGCCATGGTACTTTTGCAAAGGATTCACTCCCTGCACCAGAAGAATCTCTTCTTACTTAATAATCAGACAGGTCTAAGAACAACGAAGATGTGTATCTTTTGGAGCTTGTTGTTTCCATGATGTAATCCATCCAAAACTTTATTCACCCTGGGGTTTCGGTTTTGTTTTATTGTTAGTTAGTAAACAGTGAGTTCCTCTCTGCCCAGCCCACACACTCAGGATTTTATTATTGCATTCTTTAGTCAGCAACTTCTATCTTGGAGACCATAGGGAAAATTTTTACTTGTCCCAGTAAAAGAGCTTCCCCTGATTACAAAGCAGCCTCAGACGCTTTTCTTATCCCTCTGCATCTCTGTGCCCAGGCTGAAGGCGCTCACTTTAGCCTTCCTGAAGTGCCACACGGTGATGAACAGGCTCCCTCTCCTACTTCCTGCCCGCAGATACACCCAACCTCCTGAGTTCATGAAGTAAACTCAGTGGTTCAGCTGAGGCAAAGGAGCGATGACTCTACTTGGTTCTCATGACGATACTTTGTGTTCTATTCACAGTACTACACAGAAGAGACAATTTACGAAGAGGTGCCGGGGGAGGTAAGGCCCAGCCCACACCTGTGTGACCTACATTCTCAGTAAAGCAGGAGCCTTCTCCTCTCCCAGACTCCCAAGGCCACACGATGGCGAACGAGATTATTCAAGGGAGGTTCATTCTTTCCACCTGTGCCCAGAAATTGGTGGCTAAAGCACAAACATTAACTGTTTGGCAAGTTACTCCACTGTTTTTGCTACTCAACATACACAAGAAGACAGGGGATTCCCCCCCCTCCATTGCTTATATAATATTTTTTGTGTAGATGATGCTAATTTGGATAACATCAATGGCTATCATCACTCTCTGACTGCAGTAAAAGAGATGGCCTTGGCCTTGTGATTGGCACATGGACCAGCAGTCTTACTGTGTAGAGTTGTACCTTGTAGGACGCTACCTCCACCAGCAGGGATGGTGCCTCCAAAGCCTTGTTCCTGATGAGGCATTGAAATGCTACTCAGATTTTAGCACATTACTAATTCTGAGATAGCCTTTTCCATAAATATTCCAAATTGAAAGATTTTGTTGTCACTGTAAAATACCTCCCTTACACTTTATTTTGTGCACGGAGCTGTTTCTTTCTGAGCATGACAAAGAGTGCTATGGATGGTTCACTGGGAAGCCTGCTCGGAGGACTTCTTACTGTGTGAAAGCTAACATCTGTGGATGCTGTGACTTGGTTAGTTTATCATAGTCAACGATGCATTGGGGGTAATCGGCAGAAAGCCCCCTATTCGCAAGGATTTGACAACCCCACAAGGAGTTTTTGTGGATGCACAATTTCCTTATTGGGTTCTCTCTGCATAATTGATGTTACAACTCTCCCTTTGTACAGATAATATTAGCTGAGAAGGAAGTGATACTGTGAGATGGATTGAAGACTTGGGTCCTTGTCTTCTTTTCTAATAGACAGTATTTTTAACCTTGAACTAGACCCAACTTTGAATCTTGGTTTCTTCTACTATAGCCTATTGTAGGAAACAGTAATATCCTATAGAGAACATAGTTAGGGCTGTTCCAAAGCTAATTATCCCAGTATGTTGTCACTATTATTCTTGTCCACCTAAGTAAACATTTATTGGTGTAAATGACACCCCTGGTCACATTAATTAACTAAGTCAAGAGAATGGTAATCTCTTATGATATTGATGTGATTCACTTTTTAAAGCGATTATTCTTTGTCTCCTGTTACTATGGAGAAAGCCTCAAACGCCTGCAGAACAACCCATCATTTTTCTCTTAGTCATTTAGAAGTTGAAGTCAAGAATTTGAGCTTCATCTGATTGTCTTAACCTTTTGTTTCCCAATCTAAGTTTGCTATTACTTTATCTAGGCAATTTAAGAATATTTTCACATGTTTAAGAATTTTTTTTTTAAATTTTTATTCTACTTTGAAGTATTTGAGTATCTTTCTGCAAATGCCATTTTAAGGCAATGTTGTAAACTAATAAGGAGTAACCTTTTCACTCCACACAATCTCTAACAATCAGCCTTTAGATTTGTGGAACACAATGTGCCTTCATGTGGATACAGTGTGTGGTTTCCTGCTTTGGCCTATTTTAGATATGGAGAAGTAACATCAGGAATGTAAATATGACTTGGAGTTAATAGTACATACCAAGATTGTTTCCATCACAATGTTGAACTGGATGTTAAATTTTTAGACAATAACAACATTCTATGAAACTACGACAACGACAACATCTGACTATGAGCAGCCAGAAACTTCCAGACCAGCGCTGGCACAGTCAGTGTCGGCACAGCCTGTGTCGGCACAGCCAGTGGAGAGGAAGAAGGTCATCCGGAAGAAGGTGGACCCTTCCAAGTTCATGACCCCATACATTGCACACAGTCAGAAAATGCAGGATCTTTTTAGCCCAGTAAGTTTTAAACAACTTCTGCTAACTTGGTTACAATATTGAAAGAGAACTGATCTCAACTGACTCTGTTTTGAATGGTGGCTGGATTTTGTTTCTTAGCCTTGTGTGAATCAAAAACTTATTTTGCGGCTTGGTGCCTGTGGCTCAAGTGGCTAAGGTGCCAGCCACATACACCTAAGGTGGTGGGTTCGCATCTAGCCAGGCCCCACCAAAACAACAATGACGGCTGCAACCAAAACGTAGCCAGGTGCTATGGCCGGCACCTGTGGTCCCAGCTACTTGGGAGGCTGAGGCAGGAGACTTGCTTGAGCCCAGGAGTTGGAGATTGCTGTGCGCTGTGGTGCTATAGCACTATACCTAGGGGGTTAGCTTGACGCTCTGTCTTAAAAAAAAAAAACAAAAAAAAACCAAACTTATTTTGCAAAAATATAGGCTCTTATGACTTTTGAATTTTCCTTTTATGCAACTCTTCTATATTATTACAGCATCAGAGATCATTCTTATTAATGAGATTATTCTTGCAAAATAAGCATTATAAGGCCAATTATAAAACATTTGTTGGTGTTTAATCACTTAATTTGCCCGTCTAGAAAAATGAAACCAGAAATGTAGATTTAATTGAAGTCAGTTCATGGATACTACATAACATATTTAAACATTTATGAGCAGAATAGTCTTTTAAGTAAACTAGCTAACAGTATATGAAAAGATCTCTAGGAGATATGTGGTGACGAAGAACATGCAGTTTAGAAAAACGAAGATCAGGCTAAGAACTCATTTGGAATAGAGGATCGGAATGTTCCACTCTGACTTAGAATAGTGGTTATTAATGGTGGCTGCACAGTGGAACCATCTGGGAGCCTTAAAACTACTGGTGCCCAGGCCACTCTAGTTGAATTTGTCTGGGCTTGGAACCTGTGCACAAAGATTTTTCTGAACTGCCCACATGATTCTAATGTGCGGCCTGGGCTAAGTGACATTGCTCTTCATGGTCCCTGCTTCTTAAATCCCCATGAACAGTTCTGTAGGTCACACTGGTTGCCAGCAGATTTAAACCCATTTCAATGGACCTAATTTGTTGATTGTCCACTGTGGGCTGAGGTCTCACTGGGTGGCTCAACAGTGTGTCTTCTGGAGGCTTAGAGAAAGGGAATGTAGCTCTGGGGAACACTGGATTATGTAGGGTTAAATTTTATGTCAAAAAGCATCCTGTTGTGTTTGGCCAGTAAATATTTGCTTTTCGTTAAGTGTTAATTCCTGGAGATTATCTGGTGAATTTCTAGTTCAGAGCCTTGAAACGATCTAAGTCTAAGACTTAGGTTACTAAAAGCAAGATTTCCTTGCTTCCTTGACTGCTGCAGTATTTATCAAGGACAGAAATTTTTCTGGTCAATTTATTGCCATAAAATCTCATTAATTCATATGCTATGAGCCTAGAATTTCCGATAGTCTGAACAGAATATTGACAAAGTATTTTTTAAGTGGTTAAGTAACTAAGTCAATAGTATAATTTAGGTTGTTGACTACTTCACCTAAGGGTACTCGTAAAGCATTTATAATGATAAATTATACACATTATTAAAGCAAGAGTTCATTGTATGGTTAGCTGAAATAATAAAACCACATTTCTTTACAAAATGCTGCATCCTTCAGACTTGCCATTAATTCAGCTGGTGTCTCCGCTATCCAAACCACTGAGGTTTAGCTGCAACTTCTGAATGGAAATTTTTTGCATTGTATTAGCAATCAGATCTTTTCAGACTTAATTTCTATATTTATTTTCTAAAATAATTGAGGTTCAGGCTTTTTATATGTGCATCAGACAAAGGAAATCGAGAGAATTATTTTAGTGCATTTTCAAGACAATAGTCTATAATAAATTAGTACTGCTCCCAGGATCCAACCATGTTTAGAAAGAACAATTAAGAAATCTATTTTAGTTTTTGCTGAGAGTCAGGGTAGGGGACAAAGAGAAAGCTATTACAACTGATAATTGTTAGAACTTGAAGGATTTTTCCTTTAATCGAATAGGGCTGTGTGTGTTGCCTGAAATTTCTGCCACTGTCTTGCCAGGTTTTAGGCTAATATCTGATATTCTTTGCAGAATAAATACAAGGAGAAGTTTGAGAAAGCAAAAGGACAGCCATACGCCAGCACAACCGATACCCCAGAACTCCGCAGAATCAAGAAAGTACAGGATCAACTCAGCGAGGTGGGCTGCAGTGCTAATATGAAGGAGAGAGACATTTCAAAAATATGCCCCCTACTGGAGATGGGGGGCTTTAAATATGGGTAGTAAGAATTAGGAGTAGAATTAATGTGAGCTAGTCCAGAAATCTAAAAACAGCATTGGCCAAAGATCGTGTTGCTCTAAATGTGAACCCAGAGAGACTTCTAAAAGCTTGGTTTAGCAAGTTATCTTAAGAGGAGACTGTGAGACAGAAACTCCAACCCACTGTGGTCCTCTGTGTTGGAGGGCAGTGAGGCCAGGCAGCCGCAGGCTGGAAAGTCAGCCTGGAAAGCATATGAGTAGGTGCTCTGGGGATCTTTGGGGATCACAGTTTTCTAGCTAAAGTACAGAGAAAGCGTCATTAGCTTAATGCTGTTTGGTTGTAAGATATTCCTTAATATATTCATATGTTTATGCCTGTTAGGAACTCTAATTGTACACTATTTCTGCAGGTCAAGTATCGCATGGATGGCGATGTCGCTAAAACTATCTGTCATGTAGATGAAAAGGCCAAGGATATTGAACATGCAAAGAAAGTGTCGCAGCAAGTCAGCAAGGTAAGGCAATGGTGCTGCTGGTGGGGCTGCTCCATACCACGTGCAGTACCTTTGCCATAGAGAAGAAAACGGGGCAGGCCCTGGGCAGTGTGGACGCAATGCCCGTACTCAGGGAGGCTGCACAGACAGCCGAAGCGGCCTGGAGGAGCTAGGGGTGGATTAAAGAGTCGGTGCCCTGGCTCAGCGCCCGCAGCTCAGTGGTTAAGGCGCTGGCCACATGCACCGGGGCTGGTGAGTTCAAATGTGGCTGGGCCTGCTAAACAACAATTACAACTGCAAGAAAAAACAGAACGTCAATGTTTGTTTTTTGTTTAAAGCATAAGCCAGGTGTTGTGGCAGGCGCCTGTAGTCCCAGCTACTTGGGAAGCGGAGGCAAGAGAATAGCTTAAGCCCAGGAGTTTGAAGTTGCTGTGAGCTGTGACACCATAGCACTTTTACCAAGGGCAAAAAACAAACAAAAAAACAGGTTAGAGAAACAATATAACGATGGGGATTAAATGCATAGGGATTACATGCTAATTTTAAGAAATATAAAGTATTGCTTAACATACTTTTTAGGAATATCTGTGTCTTTACAAGTTATAAATCAGGATATGTGCAAAAGAGTAACAGTGGTAGAAGTGATAGATTCTTTCTAAGAAATTTTATAAATGTTTGGAACTAAGATTAAAAATCTTCTCTATTGCCAGATATTATGACGACCTGCTAGGTTTTAATTTGCATGTAAATTTATTGTAGCATCGCATCTCACTAATACACATTTTCCCCAAACAGTAATTATTTAGGCAAATTTTTAATTAGATCGAGGCAAAATAAATAATTCATATTCCCTAATTTTGAATTATTTGCACCTTCTATTATGATTTAAAAATGATGCATTCTCCTCACCGTACCAAGTTCTTCTGTCTACTGGCTTTGAAAAGCCACGCTCATCTTTTTGTTCAATCACCTTCTACACATATGAAACAGAACTTCAATGTTCGTTTTTTGTTAAGGCGTGGAGTGCTTATATTCTCCGTTTGATAAAGAGAACTCCGTGAGATTTTGTTTTCAGTTCGTTTTTAATTTAATGATGGTGCATTAGAGATAAAGTCGATCACCTTTCTTAACCATGTAAAGAGTTACCTAACAGTTACAGATAGCAGCACAGAGTCCTCACCTAGCCAGGTACCATTCTGTCTTTTATTATTTACTCTGCACAGAGCTAACAAAGGTTAACTCAGCATTTTGTTTCCAATGTCCAGCACCTTTAAGGAATTTCTGCTTATTCTAATGGCGCATATTACACAACCCTCATTAGTAGAAACACGAAGATGTGTCCAGAGTAGTTTTATTTTCTAGTCCCTCAGTATGGTCAGGATAGTGACCCAAGACTTCTAACTCAAAAACTGGCAGAGCCAATTAGATCATAGGGATCTAAATAAATATCCTCAGATAATTATCATAAAGCTGGAAATTTATGTAGAGTTAGCCCAGGGAGAAAACGTAAATGTTCTCCTTAATTGTGCTACATGTTAAATTCTGCGTTTGCAAGAAATCCTTTTGCCTTTAAGACTAACTCTATAGGAAAGGTCAGAAGTACAAAAGCCCCCCAAGTTAGAGATTAGTTTTTGTTGTTTCATTTTTTTTGTCCTCGTTTTCATAGTTTTTTTGCTGTCTGTACTAAATTGGAATTTTATTTATTGCTAAATAAATAACTTTTAATAAATATGTGAATAGATATTTCTATCTATTTCTTTTAAATGAATAAATATATACCTAATACATACCTACTGTTAAATAAATAAATTCAGATTCCTGGGACAAGTGACCTATTTGTCTTAACTATAATTGTTTTTATTGATTTTTTTAAAACTATAATTGTTAATAGCAGGAGGGTGACTCATCAGATATTTTCCTGCGAAGATATTTTAATTAAGAAATAAGGTATGGAAAGAAGAGATTGGCATGAATTTGGATGTCTGGAGAAGGGAGGACTTAGAAATGGGAGTTTCGTGTTGTAGGTTACTTGACATATTGGTCCTGTCACACAGTCTTGGCTGCCTAGCTCTGTTTGCATTCTCTGTTTCAGCAGATAGGAATAATGCACCCCACCTCTCTAAATTAAGTGTTAGAACATTAGCCATCCATAATGCTAAAAGCAAATCATTGACAGTGCAGTTAGCCTTTGCCATAGCACTGCACAACGCTTTGCCTTCTAATCTGGGAGTAAGGCATATAGTATGCTGGCTACTCATTAATTATATTTGATTTCATGTAGCAAAATTAGTTTAGGAAACCATTGGAAAAGCACCTAATGTTATATACAAGTTTTATGATATTGGTAGTTGTGCTAAAGATAATGGCAAAAGATCAGTCTTTAGCTTAACTGGAGAAAAAGATGCACTTCGGGATTTAATTACAATTTAGTTCTAGATCTAAGATCAGATTATTTTTATGCTGAACACCATCATTGCCCCATGCAAGACCTAAATTGTCTGCTTTGTGGTTCTGTAACAAATAAGTGTTGTATAAATGAGAACTTTTAGCAAGAATTGTGTGGTCTGATCCATTCTTTTCATTCATTTTGTTCATTAAGCAAATATTTATTGAGTGCCTACTCTGTGCTCTTTACTGTGCTTGGTGCTGGGGACACTAAAGGTGAACAGGACATCGAGACCCCTGCCCTTGTGAAACTTAAGGTCTATTCGAGGAGAGTTAAACAAACGAGAAAACAAACAAAAAAAAGATTATTATAAATCTTGATAAATGCAGGGAAGGTGACAAATGAGGTGATGGGATAGAAAGTGATGGCAAGAGACTACTTTGAATCAGGTGGCTGGTAAAGATCCTGCTGTGGCTGGGGGTGATGGTTGGTGTGTTTGTGGAAGAGCAAGGAAGCCAGGCTCCCTGGTACACATGGACCAATAGGCAGAGTGCTGGAATGTGAGGCAGGGCCCACACCTCACAAGGCCCTAGAGGCAAATGTGGGAATTTTATTGCAAGAAGAGTAGAAAGCCACTAATAGTTTTTAAAACAGAAATGTTATATGATCTGATTACTGTTTTTTTAATCACAAATATTTAAAAATATGGAACGCTTTACAAATTTACATGTCATCCTTGCACAGGGGCCATGCTAATCTTCTCTGTATCATTCCGATTTTAGTATATGTGCTGCTGAAGCAAGCATGATCTGATTACTGTTTTTGAAAGCTCTCTCTGACCTTCTCTGGAAAATGAATTATAGGGGAACAAGAGTTGTAGCAGGGGAATTGAAACAAAATTGATGACTTACAGATAAATTTCGGAGATAAAACCAGTAGGACTTCCTGGTTTGGCAAAAGGGAATAGAATCAAGAGTATCTCTGTCTTCTCTTGAGTAAACTCAGTGAATGATGCTGTCATGTACTGAGTTGGTGGAGACTAGAGAGAGAACAGTCAGGGCAGACAATACCAAGGTGGGAATCAAGGTGTAAATTTGGTCATGCCAAGGTTAAAAGGCATGTTAAATATCACTGTGGAGATGACAGCGGGAATCAAGGGTGGACCACAAACATTGATCAGAGTTGGAAATATATACGCTAAGACATGCGTCCTCAAACTATGGCCCACAGGCCACATGTGACCCGCCTAGGACATTTATCCGGCCTGCCTGGTGTTTTTGCCACCACTGCCTATCCTGCATAGCAGCTGACTTGTCCTGGGGCTAGCAGTCCAGCCCTCCAACGGTCTGAGGGACAGTGAACTGGCCCCCTGTTTAAAAAGTTTGAGGACCCCTGTGCTAAGATATGTAAGCTTCACAAAATATGGATGCATTTAAAGGCTCAGAATCAGGTAGGTCTACTATGAACAGACAGTGTATGCTGAGCAAATCTGAATGGTCCAGGATTGGTTATCAAGAAATTTCATCATTTAGAAGTCAGGTAGAGGAGAAAGCAAGGACATAAGAACAAAGAGTCCACTAAGAAAGTAATATGGAAACCAGTGGAGTGTGGTGTGGGGAGACCAGGAGAGAAGAGTGTCTCCAGAGTGGGGAGAAGGTTAGCTGCCTTATCCATAGCTAAAATATAGAGGTAGAGACATCATTATTGATTTCGACAACATGGGGTTTGGTGGGTGACCATGATGAGACATCTCCAAGGTATGGAAGACAGATAACAGATTGGCTTGTACTGACGCCTGAATAGTGGGAGAAAAAGGAGAGCCAGTTCAGTCAAACCCCTCATGTATTTTGCCTTTGAAGCAGGGAGAAGAAAAATGGTTACTACAGAGACTAGGAATTCAAAGGAGATATACGTTTTTTAAATTCTTTCAGGTTAATCCATGGTACAAAGAATTAGGTTACAATGTTTGCATTTTTTAGGTAAAGTCACTCTTATAATTGTGTCTCACCTCTAAGAGGTGTGCCATACACCCTAATACTGTGCCCATTAAGCGGGAACACACCCATCCCCCTCTCCTCTCCTCCCATCTCTCCATTCCCTCACTCCCCAACCCCAACTTGAATTGATTAGAGTTTTTCTCCTGTGTGGTGCATTAGATTGTCTACTGGCTTCATATTAGAATTGAGTACATTGGATTCTTGCTTCTCCGTTCTTGTGATACTTCACTAAGAAGAATATGTTTCAATTCCATCCAGGTTAACACAAAAGATGTAAAATCTCCATCTTTTTTATGGCTGAACAGTATTTCATGGTACACATATACCATAGCTCATTATTCCTGGGTTGGTGGCCATTTAGGTTGTTTCCACATTTTGGTGATTGTAAATTGAGCTGCAATAAACAGTCTAGTGTGATTGAATGGTTTTTTTTTTTCTTCTGGATAGATGCTTAGTAATGGAATTACAGTATCAAATGGGAGGTCTAATTTGAATTGAGGCTTCTCCATACTTCCTTCCAAAAAGGTTGTATTAGTTTGCAGTCCCACCAACAGTGTTCTCTTCTCTCCACATCCACACCAGCATCTGCAGCTTTGAGAATTTGTGATGTGGGCTGTTCTCACTGGGGTTAGATGATAGATATCTCAGGGTGGTTTTGATTTGTGTTTCTCTGAGATACACATTTTTTAAAGGTATAAAACTGTCAACCACGATCTGGTTAGAATGATTTAACATGAAGGAAGAATTCATGATATGTGTTCAAGGCAATGTTAATATCATTCAAGAACAAAACGCCCAAGGAGACAAGGGAGGTGAGAACCAGAGCATAAGTGGAGAAAATGGCCACTGTGACAAAAGGGATGGTAAAGAAGATGGGTACAAATGCAGGAAGATTTGTAGATTCAATGATAAAAGATGAGATGAATGTATTCTCACCTGATGGCTTCTGTTTTTTTAAAGCAAAAAATAGAATCCTCGTATAATCCTTAGTGAAGAATGAGTAAGGAAAGGGATCAGAGTAAACAGTTCCAACTAAATCAGGAGAAGAAAATGTATTAAATACTCATAGTCGTTTGGAGAATAGGGAATTGAGCTTATTGGGTAATTCTGAGGGCTGTGTGATGTTGTCAATTTAATGTGGAATTAGTTAGCCCACTGTGTGCTTTCTTCCCAGAAAAATATTAGATGCCCAGATACAGATGCTGACAAGGGCAGAAAACTGTGTTAAACCTGGGTTATAGTTTTTAGGGGGTGGCCATGGAGTTGGAGATATTTATAAGACAGAGACTATAATGATGGACCATGGAATTAAAGCCACACAAATAAACAGGTGATGCTAAGAGGATAGTGATGGATAGTGAAGTGGATGGCTCAGGGGAAGTCATTACGAAGCAGTAGAATTTTCGAAAGTAGTAATTGAGAAAAGGATAGAATGGAGTATAGAGTGAAGTAAATAAATAAGATGAAGGAGATGGAATTTTCCATGTGAAGATGAAGTCTGGGATATTATTATGGAAGTGAAAGGCTGTCAAGAGAAATAAGAAAAGGTTACTAGAGGTGACAAAGCCAAGGAATTAAGATGTCAGAATATGAGATGGGCCATTCACAGGATGTTGATGTCACCCAGAAGGATGACAGAGCAAGATACTTTAACAGATCTTCAAAGAATGACCTAAGTTTGAGAAATGACACCAGTGAGAACATTTGGTGGATGGCAGTTTTGAGTGGTGTAAGTTGTTTGGGTTTTTCATGGGACTAAATGAATTACAAACAGGAAAAGTTGGGCAAGAACACTCATCCCCACCTCCTGGACCTGAGGCATATGGAGTGTAAAAATAAAAAAAGCACTCATTGGAAAGGACCAATAACAGCCGTGTGTTCAGGGTACATTCGGATTTGCCTTATGGCAAGATGGAGAAAATATTTAAATAACAGATTGAAGATAAAGGAAAATTAGTGATTATGGACATGAGTTCTGGGGGTAACATTTAAGTATATACAATGGTATAGGGATGTGGAGAATTAGAAAATGTGCAAAGAACACAGTGAGGATAAAAGCCTGAGTAATAATGAGTGATATAATTAATCCTGCAAGTATCTGCTGGTGATCACAGATGTGGAGCAAATTGAAATTAATTCTGAGAGGATGAGAGCAGAAATAAGAATGATTGATTCTGTCTGTGTGCCTGAAAGTTCATGTGGTACAGAAGATCTGGTGTTCTCCATGGAGGTATATACCATGTTTCCCTGAAAATAAGACACTGTCTTTTATTTATTTTTTCTCAAGAAGACACACTAGGGCTTATTTTCAGGGTATGTCTTATTTTTATTGAGTATAATACAACAATCTACATTTATTCAAATATAGTTAAGTCATCTTCTTCTGGAACCTGAGAGGGGGAGCCAACCTTGTTGGTGGGGCTGACGCTAGTGATGCATGAACTCCTTTCCCCTAGCCATTCGCATGTGTGCAATAGGATGCCTGTGAGTGTGGTTACCACACGTGCACCCACACAAGTGCGAACAGCTTTGCGCGGAGAAAGGAGCTGTGGCAGATAAAAAAAAATTCCAGTCTTCCTTACTGCTCCACCCCGATAGCCACGCCCATCACTAGGTCTTCTTATCGGGTAAGGCTTATATTTAACAAATGCATAGAAATCCTGCTAGGGCTTATTTTGAGGGGTAGGTCTTATTTTCAGGGAAACACATAGTGATAGGATGACCCTGGACCTACTGTTTGTGGCTAAGGACCTTGTGGCTTTGTGGTTTCTCTCTTTATTGCCTCAGTATACGTCCTTTCCAGTTGGCGAGTCTTTTGAAATAGTAACTGTCCCCCCCTTTTTTTTTAAATTATTGTTTGGGATTTATTGAGGGTATAAAGAATTAGGTGATACTGATTGCATTGGTTAGGTAAAGTCCCTCTTGTAATTGTGTCCCACCCCTAAGAGGTGTGCATATACCGTGATCCTCATGCCCCTTCCTATACCCCTCTCCCCAGTCCCTCATTCCTCTATCCCCACCTTGTATTAAATAATCTACTGCCTTCATATTAGAACTGAGTACATTGGATTCTTGCTTCTCCATTCTTGTGATGCTTTACTAAGAAGAATGTGTTCCACTTCCCTCCAAGTTAATACAAAAGATGTCTAGTCTCCATCTTTTTATGGCTAAATACTATTCCATGGTATACACATACCACAGCTTATTAATCAAGTCCTGGGTTGCTGGACATTGAGGTTTGTTTCCACATTTTGGCAATTGTAAATTGAGCTGTGATAAACAGTCTAGTGCAAATATCCTTATGATGATTTTTTTGTTCTTCTGGGTAGATGCCTAGTAATGGTATTGCAGTATCACATGGCAGGTCTAGTTTGAGACCTTTGAGGAGTTATCAGCAAATACAAATACCCTGTGCTTGCTCAGGAGAGGAAACGCTCTCACCCCTGCCATGGTGTGCTTCAACCCTGATTTCTCTGGTGTGTTCCCTGTTCTCAAAGGCAGACAGGAGCAATGGGTACATATTTTCATTGAGTATCTAGGTGTGCCAAACTCTTGACAGCCTTGTATCTTTTATTGTGTCTTTAGTCCACTTTTCTGTCAATTTTGTCTCAAGTCCACTAAGGCTAGCAATGTTCAGTCATAGTAAACAACTATTAAAACTCATATCATGATATCTACAGTCTCAAAACTACCATGGTAAAGGGGAAAAAGTACTGGCCTCGGAAGGCCACTTTATTAATACACACTGCATTTAAGGAGAAGTGTGATTGCATTTGGAACTTGGATTTCTTACGTCCTAACCTCGTTAAATTTTAGGGGGCAAGGTAGAGTACACATGCAGGTGAACTGCATTATCTATGATGAAAATTAGACCGGCATAACCGAATGCTGTGTGTGCTATGCTGTTCTTTTAGCATATGCTAAAGGAGAGGGTTAAGTTTGAAGGAATAGCTGGAAGGAAGGCCATTATGAAAGAACCGGCTAGTTATTAAGATGCTTCAGAACTTGACATTTTCACTGTAGTTTGGTTTTGACTTTAAACTTGTAGACTAATAGATTTAATCTTATGATTATCCCATGTATCTTTTAAATAGCTACTTTAAGGGAAGCTGTACTCACAAAGACAATATTAAATATGACATATTTCCTGCCTTTAATGAGTTTACCATCTTGGAAAAGATGCAATCAGTTGGAGTTATAACACCCTAATCACGTACATTGGAACAGCAGTGAAGTTAACCTTGGGATGAGGGAGTCAGAGCAAGACCACTCCAATAAACGAACTTCTAAACATCAGTCAATCTTTTTTTTTTTTTCAGTTTTTACTGTGGCCAGATTTTAACCCGCCACCTCTGTATTTAAGAGATACCTCTGATTAAAATAAGAATTTCAATTTTTAAATTTATTATAGTGATATCTTAAGTGGCAACAAGTTAATTAAAATTTCAGTATTTTTGGTCGTTATCTGTTTGGAAGTGATTATATTTTAAATTAATTATATAAATTATATATAATTATATAATTAATATATAAATTAATATATTAATTATAAAATTTATTAAAATTAATTGTTAAATTAATTAATTAAAATTTAAGATAATATACTGTCTTTCCTATCCTATTTTACTGACTAAATTTATTCCCAGGTCTTGTGTAAATATAATAAGAATAAGTAAGTCAAATTTAAAAGTATAATTGACAAGTTGCAAGACTGATCTTGTAGAAGCCTTGGACTAACAAAAATATAAGAAGAAATATTTTCAGCTTTGCCTTGACCTCTATAAACTGTGTTCATATTCAAGGTGTATTGAAATGACTTTAGCTCCTCTCACCTATTATCTGATGTTTCTCCCTGAAGATTTTAACTGCTTTTAGGAATTGTAGTAACTCATTCATCCAACCAACATTTATTTTTCACCCACTGTGTGTAAAGTACCAGGTGAGCTCTCAGTAAGACATCAACATAAAGCATGCAGGGGCCCCGGCCACCAGATCTTACAAATAGACCCTGACCAATTCGCAGATTAAATGCTACATTCTAGGGAAGAGCTATCTTACCAAATATTTTAGATAAGTAATATATTGGCTACCCAGAAACCATCATAATCCTTTATCAATCAGACTTTTCCTAGAGCAGATTTCCTCTCCTCTGTTAATGAGAAAATTCTGTTGAGAGTAATTAATTAGCTGAGATGAATAAAATACATAGAAAACATACTTTTTACATAAATTACATGTTCTAAAACCCCCAGTAACAACATAGTAAACACATGTTAATGCCAAAGCAGTAATATCTAATTCCATCTGAACCATAGGAACCAGGAAATAAAGAATAACATATTTTCACCACTTTTCTATTGTTGTTACCTAATAAAATATAACAAAAGGACTCTACCATTGAAGTATGTGAATGTATGTCTTGACTTAGTTTGTCAATTCAACTTTTAATACAACATCTCATTTCTTAAAATTACTAAAGAGAATACATTGTCGTGTTCTTGTTTTAACTTGTGAATCTTTCTTAGGAGTGTTCATTTATTTTCTTTCTTTTAAAGTGCAAATAAAGTCTTACCCCCTTTGCACCTTCATGACTGAAAAGGAGGGAAATAAAGAAAAGAAGAAAGAAGGAAAAGCAACTGAAATTAAAGGGAAGAAAAGAAAATGAATAAATTGTCCAGAGCAGAGTGTGGGTTCACATGTATGTGCAGCGGTAAAGTCAGAGCAGAGTGTGGGTTCACATGTATGTGCGGTGGTGAAGTCTGAGCAGAGTGTGGGTTCACATGTATGTGCAGCGGTAAAGTCAGAGCAGAGTGTGGGTTCACATGTATGTATGGTGGTGAAGTCTGAGCAGAGTGTGGGTTCACATTTATGTGCAGCGGTGAAGTCTGAGCAGAGTGTGGGTTCACATATATGTGTGGTGGTGAAGTCTGAGCAGAGTATGGGTTCACAAGTATGTACAGTGGTAAAGTCTGAGCAGAGTGTGGGTTCACATGTATGTGCGGCGGTGAATTCTGAGCAGAGTGTGGGTTCACATTTATGTGTGGTGGTGAAGTCTGAGCAGAGTGTGGGTTCACATGTATGCGCAGCAGTGAAGTCTGAGCAGAGTGTGGGTTCACATGTATGTGTGGTGGTGAAGTCTGAGCAGAGTGTGGGTTCACATGTATGCGCAGCGGTGAAGTCAGAGCAGAGTGTGGGTTCACATGTATGCGCAGTGGTGATGTCTGAGCAGAGTGTGGGTTAACATGTATGCGCAGCGGTGAAGTCTGAGCAGAGTGTGGGTTCACATTTATGTGCGGCGGTGACGTCTAAGCAGAGTGTGGGTTAACATGTATGTGCAGCGGTAAAGTCTGAGCAGAGTGTGGGTTCACATATATATGCCATGGTGAAGTCTGAGCAGAGTGTGGGTTCACATGTATGTGCGGCCGTGAAGTCAGAGCAGAGTGTGGGTTCACATGTATGTGCGGCGGTGACATCTGAGCAGAGTGTGGGTTCACATGTATGTGCTGCGGTAAAGTCTGAGCAGAGTGTGGGTTCACATGTATGCGCAGCGATGAAGTCTGAGCAGAGTGTGGGTTAACATGTATGTGCAGCGGTGAAGTCTGAGCAGAGTGTGGGTTCACATGTATGTGCAGCGGTGAAGTCAGAGCAGAGTGTGGGTTCACTTGTATGTGTGGTGGTGAAGTCTGAGCAGAGTATGGGTTCACAAGTATGTACAGTGGTAAAGTCTGAGCAGAGAGTGGGTTCACATGTATGTGCAGCGGTGAATTCTGAGCAGAGTGTGGGTTCACATTTATGTGTGGTGGTGAAGTCTGAGCAGAGTGTGGGTTCACATTTATGTGCAGCGGTGAAGTCTGAGCAGAGTGTGGGTTCACATCTATGTGTGGTGGTGAAGTCTGAGCAGAGTGTGGGTTCACATGTATGTGCGGCGGTGAAGTCTGAGCAGAGTGTGGGTTCACATGTATGTGCGGCGGTGACGTCTAAGCAGAGTGTGGGTTCACATGTATGTGCAGCGGTGAAGTCTGAGCAGAGTGTGGGTTCACTTGTATGTGTGGTGGTGAAGTCTGAGCAGAGTGTGGGTTCACATGTATGTGCAGCGGTGAAGTCTGAGCAGAGTATGGGTTCACAAGTATGTACAGTGGTAAAGTCTGAGCAGAGTGTGGGTTCACATGTATGTGCGGCGGTGAATTCTGAGCAGAGTGTGGGTTCACATTTAT
>CAUYTI010070763.1:0-11548 GCA_963575145.1 Galago senegalensis | reverse complement strand
CTTCTTTAGAGAAGTTTCTCTTCAAGTCCCTTGCCCACTCTGAGATGGGATCACTTGTTCTTTTCTTGCTAATATGCTTGAGTTCTCTGTGGATTCTAGGTATTAAACCTTTGTCAGAGACATAACCAGCAAATATCTTCTCCCAGATAGATATTGTCTGCTTGCTTTACTTACTGTGTTCTTGGCTGTGCAGAAGCTGTTTAGTTTGATTAGGTCCCGATAGTGTATATTTGATGTTGCTTCAATTGCCCAAGGTCATCCTCATAAAACTTTTGCCCAGGCCAATTTCTTCAAGTGTTTTCCCTACACTTTCTTCTAGTATTTTTATAGTTTCACGTCTTAAGTTTAAAGACGTGAGAGTGAGAGTCTATCTTACTTAATGGTAAAAGGTGTGGGTCCAGTTTCAATCTTCTACAGGTTGCCAGACAGTTCGCCCAGCACCATTTGTTAAATAGGGAATCTTTTCCCCACCAATGTTCTTAATTGGCTTGTCAAAGATCAGATAGTGGTAAGTAGCTGGATTCATCTGTTGGTTCTCTATTCTGTTCCATACATCTACCTCTCTATCTTTGTGCCAGTACCATGCTGTTTTGATCACTATGGATTTATAATATAATCTGAGGTCTGGTAACATGATTCCTCCTGCTTTGTTTTTATTCCTGAGTAATGTCTTGGCTATTCAAGGTTTTTTCTGATTCCATATAAAATGAAATATTATTTTTTCAAGATCTTTAAAGTATGACAGTGGAGCTTTAATAGAGATTGCATTAAAATTATATATTGCTTTGGGTAGTATGGACATTTTAACAATGTTGATTCTTCCCAGCCATGAGCATGGTGTGTTTTTCCATTTGTTGACATTTTCAGGTATTTCTTTTCTTAGAGTTTCATAGTTCTCTTTATAGAGATCTTTCACATCCTTTGTTAGGTAAACTCCCAAATATTTCTTCTTCTTTGGCACTACTGTGAATGGAATAGAGTCCTTGACCATTTTTTCAGCTTGACTATTGTTGGTATATATGAAGGCTACTGATTTGGGAGTGTTGATTTTGTAGCCTGAGATGCTGCTATATTCCTTGATCACTTCTAAGAGTTTTGTAGTAGAAAACTGTTTTCCTGGTGTTATACCCCTGTTATATCTGGTGTTTTCTAGATAAACAATCATATCATCTGCAAAGAGTGAAATGTTGATCTCTTCTGACCCTATATGGATACCCTTGATTGCCTTTCTTCCCTAATTGCTATGGCTAAAACTTCCATTACAATGTTAAAGAGCATTGGAGAAAATGGCAACCTTGCATGGTTTCTGATCTGAGTGGAAATTATTTCAATTTAACTCTATTCAATATAATATTGGCTGTAGGTTTGCTATAGATGGCCTCTATCAGCTTAAGAAATGTTCCTTCTATACCATATTCTTAAGTGTTCTGATTGTGAAGGGGTGCTGGATATTATCAAAAGCTTTTTCTGCATCAATTGAGAGAATCATATGGTCTTTGTTTTTTAATTTACTTATGTGATGAATTATATTTATGGATTTACGTAAGTTGAACCAGCCTTGGGACCCTGGGATAAAACCTACTTAGTCATGGTGTATAATTTATTTGATGTGTTGCTGGATTCTGTTCATTAGAATTTTGTTGAATATTTTTGCATCAATATTCATTAGTGATATTGGTCTATAATTTTCTTTTCTTGTTGGGTCTTTTCCTAGTTTGGGGATCAAGGTGATGTTTGCTTCATAGAATGTGTTGGGTAGTATTCCTTCTTTTTCTACATCTTGGAAAAGGTTGAGTAATATAGGTACTAGTTCCTCTTTAAAGGTTTGATAGAATTCTGATGTGAAGCCATCTGGTCACAGGCTTTTCTTTTTAGGAAGATTTTGTATAGTTGATGCTATTTCACAACTTGATATAGGCCTGTTCAACATTTCCACTTGATTCTGGCTAAGTCTTGAAAGTTGGTGTGCTTCCAAGTATTGGTCAATTTCCTTCAGATTTTCATACTTATGAGAATAAAGTTTCTTGTAATATTCATTAAGGATTTTTTTGAATTTCTAAGGGGTCTGTTGTTATTTTGTTTTTACCATTTCTGATTGATGAAATTAGAGATTTTACTCTTTTTTTCCTGGTTAGGATGGCCAAAGGTTTATCTATTTTATTGACCTTTTCAAAAAACCAACTTTTGATTTATTGATCTGTTGTATCATCCTTCTGTTTTCAATTTCATTTAATTCTGCTCTAATTTTGGTTATTTCTTTTCTTCTGCTGGGTTTGGGATTGTTCTTCCTTTTCCAGTTGTTTGAGATGTCCCATTAAGTGTTAACTTCCTCTCTTTTCATTTTCTTGAGGAAAGCTTGCAGTGCTATAAATTTCCCTCTTAGGACTGCCTTAGCGGTATCCCAGAGGTTCTGATAATTCGTGTCATCATTATTGTTTTGTTCCAAAAGTTTGGTAATTTCCTTCTTAATCTCATCTCTGACCCAGCTATCATTCAGTATAAGGTTATTTAGCTTCCCTTTTTTTGTATGAGTCTGCAGATTCCTGTTATTGAGTTCAACTTTTATTCCATGATGGTCCGAGAAAATGCAAGATATAATTTCTCTCTTTTAAATTTGCTGAAGATAGCCTTGTGACCTAAGATGTGATCTATTTTGGAGTATGTTCTGTGGGCTGATGAGAAAAATGTGTATTCAGTTTTGTTAGGATGAAATGTTCTGTAGATGTCTGTTAAATCCAAATGTTGGATGGTTAAGTTTAAATCTAAAATTTCTTTGCTCAGCTTTTTATTGGAGAATCTATCGAACTCTGCTAAAGGAGTGTTGAAGTCTCTGACTATGACAGTGCTGGAAGAAATCAAGTTGCTCATGCCTGTTAGAGTGTCTCTTATAAATTGAGGTACATTCTGATTGGATGCATAAATATTAATAATTGAAATCTCATCATATTGAGTACTACCCTTAACAAATATAAAGTGAACGTCCTTGTCCTTGCTTACTTTTGTTGGTTTAAAGCCCATTGTGTCTGTGAATAAAATTGCAACACCTGCTTTTTTCTACTTTCCATTTGCCTGGACTATAGATGACTATTTTTTCACCTGAGTCTACATTTAACTTTTCAGGTAAGATAAGATTCTTGTATGCAGGAGATATCTGGCCTGAGATTTTGTATCCAATCAGCTAAGGTGTACCTCTTTAGAGGACAATTTAAGCCATTCACATTAATTGAGAATATTGATAAACCTGGAAAAATTTGGGGTATCAAGTTTTTAACAGTCCAGTGAACATCTTTAATCCTTTTGCCACTGTGGAAGTTGGAATTTGATCAAAAGTTTCTGAGTGGGTTTACTTTTGTGGTGGAGGATTGCACTGGTCATTATGGAGGATAGGCCTGAGAATTTCCTAGAGAGCTGGTTTAGTTATGGCAAATTTCTTCAACATGTGAATGTCATTAAAGTATTTAATTTTTCCATCATAAATGAAACTCAATTTATCTGGATCCTGGGTTGAAAATTGTTTTGTTTTAGGAGATTAAAAGTCAATGACCACCCTCTCTAGCCTGAAAGGTTTCTGCAGAGAGTTCTATAGTCATCTAATATTCTTCCCCTTGTAGGTTATGGTTTTCTTACATCTGTGTGCTTTTAGAATATTCTCTTTCATATTAACTTTAGTGAAGTTAATTATGATGTGTCTGGGGGATGTCTTATTCGGGTTGAGTCATGCTGGGGTTCTGAAAGTGTCTGCTATCTGAATTTCAGAATCTCTTGGCATATCTGGAAAGTTCTCTTGCATAATTTCATGAAGAAGAGCCTCTGTGTTTTGTGAAGCAACTTCATCACCTTCAGGGATTCCTATAAGATGAATATTAGTTTTCTTTGAATTATCCCAGAGCTCTTTGAGAGAATGATCTGGTTTTGCTCACCATTTCTCTTCCTCTTTGGGCACTTGGGTGCTTTCAAAAGCTTTATCTTCAACGTCAGAGATCCAATTCTTCTGCCTGCTTCATTCTGTTAGCAAGGGATTCTACCATATTTTTCAGATCTTTGAGGACTGCAAACTCTTGCCTCAATGTCTCCAAATCTTTGGTCATTTTATCTTTGAAATCATTGAATTCTTGAGACATCTTTTGAATAATTTGAAATTCTGATTCCCTTCTTTCCTCTATTCTGTTGATCTTATTTGCTATCCAGACTCTGAACTTGATTTCTGACATCTTAGCCATCTGTTTATGGATGGGGTCTTCAGTTGCATCTGCCATGTCCTTTCTTGGGGGGGAGGGGTTGCTCTACCCTGGTTATTTATGTTACCAGAGTTTCTCTGCTGTTTCCACTCCATGCTTAATTTATACCATTTGGCTTTTCTCCTAGAGCTTTGCCAAGGACCTGGACAGTGCTGCAGCCTGAGAAACGGGGGCCTCCTTAGTTTGGTGGGGCTAAGTCTCTCTGTCTTGTTTTCAGCTGGTCTCTGTTCTACCCTAGAAAATCAGTTACTCTGAGTTGAAGTCTCAGCTGTGGAGAAATACCAGCAATTAAGTCACCCTGCCCCTCACAGACAATTAGAAAATGAAAATCACATCTTCCCACAACCACATACCCAGGGTAGCACTTTGGATAGTCCTTGGGTGATTGGCCCAGTTCAAGAGATCCAAATCAATTGTCCCAGTCAGCACCGGTCTCAGGTGGGCGAGTTCAAAAGGACTCTGGCAACTAGATAGCAGGGGTCTGCTGGCACCTCAGTTATGACTGGCTCCGGTGCTTCACGAGGTCAGAAGGACCAACCCAGCAAATAAATTAGTCTGGGAAGGTTGATGCCTCTGTCCCTACCTTGCACCTCTTTTACACCCAGTTGCTGGTGACTCCAGTGGGGCTGGGGCTGTGATCCAATTCACCCCAATGAGCAGATGCCCCAGTGGGTTATGCCTGCCTGAGTCAGAGAAAGATCTGTCTCCTCAGCCACTATCCAGTAGGGGGGAGGTGAGGCCTGACAACCTCGGGTGCTTAATGAAGGTGGGGCAGTTCACTCAATTCCAGCCCTGCCCCTGATTGATGTTGCTGGTGGAATAGCACAACTTCACAAAGTTTGTTTCTGTCCTGGTTATCAGACGCTGCTTGGGGTGACAGAAACCATGACTCAGTTCTGGACAGTGGCAAGAAGTTGGAGTTCACACTGAGCTGTCAGTTCCTGCCTCTGCCTGCTTGCCTTTGTCTCAGCTATGATCCCCTGGGGGCCAGGTGTGTCTCAGCCTCAGTAAAGCATACCTCTGGCATGGCCCCTCCCTGGAAAGCTCTGAGCATGCGAATTCTAGTCCCCATGCTCCTTGACTCACATCCCAGGTCTGTCCACCAGTAGCTGCAACCGGAGAAGGTGCCTGGCTTCCTCTGGTTGCCCAGAGAGAGAGAGTGTGTGTCTGTCCAGGATAGCCACCCCAGGGATGTGAGCCTTATTGTTCCTGCTGTGCTGTTGTTCTATGCCTGGGGGCACCACCACCACACCTGTGTGGTTCCCTCTCAGCTGACCATCCTCTCCTTACTCCCGTGCCACAGAATCAGCACAGCTGAGCAAGGGCCCTTCCCCTGTCCACACCTCTCAAGAGAATACCCAAGAATCTGGGCTCCAGGGAGGACAGGCTTCCAGACCTCAGGGTGAGAGTGGAGGAGAGTGCTGGGAGTTCAGAGTTGCAGGTAGAGAATATATTCAATATATTTATGAAAATTTTATGCCTGGCAGGAGAGTGCCATGGTACCCTCGTACAGGTAGGAAGTCCAGTTTTTAGAGGGTCTCTCCCATGGGATGGAATGGGAGGATGTTCGAACTCTTCTCACTTGCTTGTATGGAGTTTACTGCAAGCCCTTCTCATGGGGGAGGTGACCCCTGCCTGCTTGGTGATGGATTCAGTACCTTTTGTTTATGTCTTTGGTGTCACAGTTCGCCTCAGCAGGGTTGATATGTGTTCTTTGACCTTCTATCTTGGCTCAGCTTCAAACCATCTGCTTACTTGCTAAACTTCTGTCTTTTAACTCTCCTTCTGGATAGGAGCCTCTGTGGAAAGCTGGCTGTAGTCAGCCATCTTACCTCCTTTTTTCAAAACCTATAGATCATTTTTTGAGAGAACTGACATCTTTCCTGTGTTGAGTCTTTCAGTTCTGAGTATGGTCTGCTCTCCATTTTTTGAGATCATCTTTGATTTCTTTCATCACTCTTTTGTCACTTTCAGCATACATGTCCTGTGTCATAAGTATTTCATTTTTTTGAGGCTATTATAAATAGCATTTTGTTTTTAATTTTGATTCCCAATTGCTCATTCCTAGTATACTTAAAAATATATGATTGATTTTTGTTTGTTGACTTTATATACTGCACCTTAGTAAACTCACATTTTAGTTTTAGAAGCTCTACAGATTATGGGATTTCCTACATACACAATTATGTCATCTTGTATACAAATACAGAAAACGTTATTTTTTATTATTTATGGGTATCATATATTTTCAGATTCAATTTCTTAGCATTTTATTGAGAATTTTGTGCCTCTTAGCAATGTGGAATACCGGTCCCTGGTCTCTCTCTCTCTTTCTATCTTTATTTGATATTAGTATCAGCATAACACTGATCCCATGAAATGAATTATGAAGTGTTCCTTTTTTCTCCTATTTTGTAAATTATGTGAAACTGGTTTTAGTTCTTCCTCAGATGGTTGATCAAGAAATAACCAGTAAACCTGGAGATTTTTTTTTGCAGAAAATTTTAAACCATGAATTCTATTTTCTTAATAGTAACAGAATTATGCCAATTATCTGCTTCATGTTGGGTGAATTTCTTGTGGTTTCTGAGGAATTGATTCATCTCATCAAAGTTACCAAATTTATGTGTATAAAATTGTTTGTAATTTTCCCTCAATATTCTTCAAATATCTATGTGATATATATTAATATCCTTTCATTCTTGATATTAGTAATGTGTCTTCCATCATTTTTGTCAATCTCATTAGAGGTCAATCAATTTCATTGATATTTTCAAAGAACTGGCTTTTGATTTTATCCCTGTTCTCTACTATTTTCTGTTTTCCATTTTATCAATTTCTGCTATTATTTTTTATCTTCTGTTTACTTCAGGGTTTTTTCCCTTTTATTTTTCTAATATCTTGAAATAGAAGTTTAGATCATTGATTTGAGTCCTTTCTTCTTTTCTAATATAAGCATTTGGTGTTACAAAGTTACTTCTAAGCTCTGCTTTAGCTGTACCCTATTGATTTTGATATATTGTATTTTCATTTCATTTCATTCATTTCAATATATTTAAACATCTCTTGAGACCCCTTTTATGCAAGATTATTTACAAGTGTGTTATTTCATTTTTGAAGATATTCCTGGTTTTGTTATTGATTTAGTAATCAGAAAATATACTTTATATGACTTTCCAAAAGGGGCATATTAGTTTGCAATCCCATCAGCAGTATAGAAGTGTTCCCTTTTCTCCACAATTCTGCCAGCATCTGTGATTTTGGGATTTTGTGATATGGGCTAATCTTACTGGTGTTAGATGATATCTCAAAGTAGTTTTGATTCGCATTTCTCTGATGATTAATGATGGTGAGCGTTTTTTCATATGTCTGTAGGCCATGCGTCTGTCTTCTTCAGAGAAGTTTCTCTTCAAGTCCCTTGCCCACCCTGAGATGGGATCACTTGTTCTCATCTCGCCTCTTTTGGAAAGTCATCTGGAGAACACTTAGAGAACTAAAAACAGATCTGCCATTTGATCCTATAATTCCTCTGCTAGGTATATATCAAGAAGACCAAAAATCACTCTACAATACAGATATTCATACCAGAATGTTCATTGAAGCCCAATTCACAATTGCTAGGACATGGAAGAAGCCCAAGTGCCCCAAAACCCTTGAATGGATCAATAAATTGTGGTATATGTACACCATGGAATACTATGCAGCCATAAAGAAAGATGGAGATTTTACTTCCTTCATGTTTACATGGATGGAGCTGGAAAATATTCTTCTTAGCAAAGTATCTCAAGAATGAAAGAAAAAGTATCCAATGTACTCAACCCTACTATGAAACTAATAGCTGTCATAGGAAAGCTATAACCCAATTTTAGCCCAAGAATACAGGAAAAGGGGAGAGGGAGGAGAAGGGAGGAGGGAGGATGGGTAAAGGGAGGGGTATTGTGGGGACTGTGCCTATGATCTATCCTATAAGGGTACATGTAAATCTTTCTAAATGTGGAATATAAATGTCTTAACACAACAACTATGAGAATGGCATGAAGGCTATGTTGGCCAATTGGATGAGAATATTTCTTTTCTTTTTTTTTTTTTTTGTGCACCTTAGATCATTTTCTAATTCATTTGATTCTTTTTTTTTTTAATTTTTTTAATTGAATGTTAACTATGTACATTAATGCACTTCTGGGGTACAGTGTGGGGTTTTCACATGCATTCTGAAATACTTTCATCAAACTGGTCAACACAGAATATTTCAAATTGTATATGAAAACAACACACTGTACCCCACAATAGTATTAATGTGCACAACTATGATTTAATTTTAAAAAAATATACTTTATATAATATGATTTCAATTTATTTAAATGGATAATCAGGTTTGTTTTATGATCCAAGATATGGACTATCTTGGTGAATATTTCATGTGCACTTGAAAAGAATGTGTATCCTGCCATAGTTGAATGACACATTCCATAAATATTAATTAGTAACTAGATCACGTATGCTAATGGTGTTGGTAAGTAGTTTTCTGTACCCTTGTTGATATCCTGTCTAGTAGTGGGTATTTTCTTTCAGTTGTTTCAGTTTTAGCTTCAGATATTTAAAACTCTTGTTTGATGCATACACACTTGGGATTGATATACCTTCTCAACAAATTGACCCTCTTATGATTGAGCAATAACTTTATTTTTCTTTTATTTTTTGGTAATTTCCTCTGCAGAAGTCCACATTTCCTAATAGAAATACACTTCCCATTTCCTTTGATTAGCTTTATAGCTTTATATATTTTTCATACTTTTACATTTAGATAACCTATATCAAATATTTGAAGTGAGTTTCTTGTAGACAACATATAATTGGGTTACCTTTTTTTTCATCCATTCTGTTAATCCTTGCCTTTTAATTGGTGTGTTTAGACATTATATTTAATGTAACTATTGGCACTTTAAGATTTGTATTTAAAAAAAAAAAAGATTTGTATTTTAGTAGTTGTTTGCAATTTGCTCCCCTCCTTTATGTTCCTTTGCTTTCCCTTTCTTGCCTTCTTTGGAATTACTGTAACAGATTTTAGTACTCTGTTTTAGCTATAATGTTTCTGAGTATACAGCAGAACCTCTGTAAGTTGACCACCCAAGCGACTGTAACAAATTGGTCAACATATGGAGGTGGTCAACATAAGAAACTAGGGCTACTATACTCATATGTACATGTCTGGTCTATGAAAATTAGGTTAACTTGAGGAGGTGGTCAGTGTAGGGAGGTGGTCAACTATGGAGATTCTATTGCATTTTTTAAGATAGTTTTTAAAAAGTATTTGCTATAGTGATTGCAACATATTTACATATACAAACATTATATTCTGTCAGCACCAACTCACCACTTCAAGTGGAATAGTAAAACCTCACCTCATGCAGATTTCTTTAGTAGCCCCCTTGTGAAACAATTATCTCAATTTTTTTACTACATTGAAGACCACATCAGACTATTATAATTTCCTTATTAAATTGAAACTCTTAAGAACTCAAGAGAAGAATAGTCTATTATATTTGTCTAGATATTTTCTCTTTCCATTGTTTTTCCTTTAATAACTGATGTTCCAACTTTCTCTCCATTATCATTTCCCTCCTGTTTGAAGAAATTCTTATAGCATTTTTTTTTCATAGGTTTGCTGACAAGAAATTTTCTTAGTTTCCCTTCATTTGGGAATGTCTTGGTTTCACTTTCATTCCTGAAGGAAGTTATAGATATAAAATTTTAAGTTGACAGCTGTTTTCTTTCAGCACTTGAAAAACATTCTGCCTCTTCCTTCTGGCCTCCATGGTTTCTAATGAGAAATTTGCTGAATTTAAAATCCTTCCTTCTCCAAAGCAATGCATTTCACAATGTTTTCTTTGTTTAATTTTCAGGAATTTGATTAGATGTCTATGAATATCTTTAGATTTATCCAGTTTCATATTTTCTCATATTCATTAAATATGTAAGTTTATAACTTTCAGCAAAATTGGGGAATTTCATCATCATTATTTCTTAAAATATTTCTTCAGCCTCTTATTTATTCTCCTCTGTTAAGACGTTGAGGATATGTTAAATCTTTTGTCACTATCCCACAAATCCTTGAGAGTCATTTTTTTAAATATGTATTTTCTTTCTTTTTCTCAGAAATTGAATAATTCCTATTCACTTATCTTTGAATTTACTAAGTCTTCTTTGTCATTTTCATTCTGCTATTGTACCCATCCTGTGAGATTTACAGTTTTGATTATTATATTTTTAGTTCTAAAATTTTTATTCACCAAAAGTTTATAATTTTTTGCTTGTTTCAAGAATACTTGTAATTGCTTGTTGGATCACTTTTATAATAGCTACTTAAAAAATCTATGTAAGTGGGGGAGCAGAGCAAGAAGGCAGTCTAGGAATACCTCCCTACTAGCCACTCCCAGTAAGGCAGGGAAAAACAAAAACAAACTATCTCTGGCTGAGAGAATCTACCTGAAGTCATCACTCAGGGGGCACACTGAGGCAGTGGTGGACTACAGGAGCCAGTGAAGAGGTCAGGGGCTAAAGAAAGCTGACATGGAAGGTGAATGTGTGGGAACAGGCAGGGACTGGCCAGCCAGCTCTCCCACAGAGGCCTGGAGATGGGAAGGTGCTGTCCTGCAAGTTTTTGATTTGGGGCTGGACTGTGCATTGGACCTGCCTAAGAGGGCTTAGATGAGTGGGTAGGCTCAGTGTGCTGTGACCAGGTTTGAATACCTAGTGGAGTGGCTATCAGCTGGGCTGCTAGCTGGGCCGCCATTGTGGAACGGTCATGTGGAGAAACAGTATGCAGAGTCCTAGTGCATGGTCAGCTCTGGCATGTTTAATGAAGTCTTGGGGTGAGCAGAATGGTTTCCACACCTTTAGAAATTGTTGTCAGTCAGAGGGCATTGTGAAATGTGCCTCCTAAGGATTTTGGTGAGAGCTTTTAGACCCCCAGCCTTGTGGGGACTAAATGCTGATGATAATCAGGACTGACTAAGGGCAACTAAGTCAGGAAGACAGGGCCCAATCTCCTCAACAATTAATGCATGGTTTCCAGCAGATGTTCTCTATCTCTGGACACTACAGAGGTGGCACTGTAGTGTTAGAGATGGAAAAATGAGGATGGTAATTTAATTTTATTTTTTTCCTCAATTTTTTTATTAGATCATAATTGTGTACATTAATTCTCTCATAGGATACAGTGTGTTACTTCTATATGCAGTTTGGAAAACTCTCATCCAGGTGGCTAACATAGCCATCATGTCTTTCTCATAATTGTTATGTTAAGACAT
>CAUYTI010070762.1:0-39722 GCA_963575145.1 Galago senegalensis | reverse complement strand
AACCCAATTATCTCTCCTCGGAAGGTGGACCAACACCCAGGAAGCTGACCACCTTAAAGAAGCCGTAAAGATAAACAAAGAGCTGAGAAAATGACATGAAGGCTGTGTTGACCAGTTCGATGGAAGTATTTCAGAATGCATATGAAAACCCCACACTGTACCCCAGAAGTGCATTAATGTATATAGTTATCATTCATTATGAGATTTCTTATAAGTATTTTATGCTAACATATATGAACAAAAATATGTATAACAATTAGTCTGATGAGGATAACATCAAGTTAAAATATTAACGCAAGTAAAAAATAATGAATTGTGACATTAAAAAACTGATGTCTGCCCTCCTTCCACCTATTGCTGACCAAAATTGGTCTTTTGTGAAATGGTCAGTTACAGATTCTCATTTGCTGGCTGGACAAAAAGATGGGAATATATTTATATATCACTACTTATAAATTAGTACATGATGGAGACACAATTCTCTGGATATATTTGTCTCATTATTTTTTGGAGTTGTAAGCATAAAGGAGAATATCTAAGTGATCTTTATAATAATTATTGTATACATCCAGATAGACTTATATTTTTATTCTGATGGTGGTGGCACTACTGATCTTGAATGTTCATTTATACTTGGCGAAAAGGATTTTAGGTTGATTTCTGTAATTCCCACATTTGCATATATGCTTTTTAAGGTGTACATAAAGCTTCAAATGTCAATAAATATTTATTTTGATACCAAAATGATAAAAAACTGATGTATGTTTATTCTGTAATAATACATCAGCTAGATCCTTCTTTAAATATCAAAGCACTAGTAGTTCATAACTGAATTACTAAACTAGTGTGTCTGAGAAAGCACAGGTTTTGCAGGTGTTGAAAATAGAGTCTCTTTTTGTCTTTTGTCCATGTAGAGAGTACCCTGAAAAGTTCAGCATTGCTTCTTATGCACAATGACAGGTTTTAGTAGGCTGTCTGCCTAATGTGTTTTATGACAGTAGAAAAAATGGTAGAAAATGTAACATTGAAACATAAAGAAAACTATGACCAATAAAATAAACTACCTCCAAGAGGTATTTTTTTTGAGGATGTAATATAAAAAAAATAATTTAAAATAGGTCTCAGTTCTATGCTTCTCCAGTACAAAGTTTGATCTTGATTATATCTTTAAAAGGTTAACATCCCCTGTGGGAGTCTCGTTCTTTGGGTAAAAACACTCTATTTTAGAATTAAAACAGAATGGTGAAAAATCTACATATGCAATAAAAATAAAACTGTTTCGGAGATATTTAAGTACGCTATTATTTGGAGAAATCGTCAGAATAGAATCTTTCTTGAGGAAGGTACACTGAGTATTCAGAAAAATTATTTTAACTGCCTCTTTACAGTTTTACCATGGAATAATATAGTCTATAAAAAAAAATCCTGGAGCAAAACCTAGAAGTATGGAGGAGGATGTGGGTATTGTTTAACCAGCTGCTATAAATTTAATGTGGTAACATTATTATCACAAAGAATATTATTGATTTTTTTCCAAGCTACTTATCTACACGTTCATTGTGTCAGTTCCCTAATTTGTTTCACTCACAATTCCAGTAAGAATGTATTAATTAACTGCCATTTAAAATGAAAGTAAAGAAACATAATTTAGTTTGAAAAAAGATTTAACTGAGTACAAGAATTGTGATGACATTTAAGTGCTTTATTTTCACCTAATTTTGAAATATGTCACATAATTTGAAATTTAATTTATTTTATCAATGTATGCAGCTTGACTTCGAAAAAAATTCAGGTTATGTTCTACTCCATTGTATATTATATTAATAATCTAAAAGAATTCTTCACTTGATTTGTACCAGTACTACTAATATACATAGATTCTCATAAATTTTGTTTTGCATTTTAAACACAGACTGCCCCCATACCAGGCACACCATAGTTAACTTAGCAAATGTCCTTTAATTGACATTCTCCTCTTCTATTTTGTAACCAGGAATGGGAAAATTAAGACATATGCTGTCTTAGGGATGTTATTGGTAAGGACATTACTTCATTTCTTAGCTTATATTTGCCATTTGGTTTGAATCTTTGGGTGGTTAAATCTGAATTTGAAGATCTATTAATTCTAGATATATCACAACTCTAAGTCCCTCCCCTTCTCACCTCTGAGAGAGAGGTGGGCTGTGGGATGCTTCCTGATTTAAAGACTAGATCATGCTGACAGATCATAGATGTATCTCACTGGTAACATTTAGCACAGATATAAAATAGTGTTGGTTATTATTCTTTCAGCCATAGAACTAGAATAGTGCCTATGTGCTTTTATTTCTTGGTATAACAAAAGAAGTGTGTTTCTTCTGGAAAGAGCTTCACTGAATTCAACTCAACTAATATTTCAGAAGTCACACCTCCTTAATGCCCCACAGGTTTACAGAAAAACAACCATGAATGTCCACGTGAATAGGCAACAGTGGAAATCCATTGATGGAGGGAGTGATCATCGTTCTTATTATTAAAGGTACATAATAGGGGATAGAAATGAGGTTCCCAGACATTTAGTTCATTCTCAAAGTAAAATAGAGAAAGCAAAGTATATAAGTGAAAAAATAAATCTAAATATATATGAAGAATATTAATTTAACATATAATGTGTGTACTTACATACATATACACAATTTAAATATTGTTCCAGTTTGGAAAAAAAGATCTGTAGGAATTGCTATTGCAACTCAAAGAATGAGAAAATGTGAATAATTTTTTTAAATGATAACAATTTAAGTCCACTGCAGAGTTGTGTTCTCAAGGCAGTCTTACCAACTGAATGCCAACGAGTAGCAAGTTACTTCAAGGAGAGATAGGTCTTACTATTTCTTCTGTTTTGGTAGAGTATTGAAAAAAGTAGAAGCCATAAAAATGGGTGAACAAAAGGAACAGAAATCAAAATTTTCCCAAAGACCACACAAGATCTAAGTAGCAATTAGAATTCCTAAGTACCCCCAGACACAGGAGAGTATGCAACTACCTGGTAGGAATTTCCATTGGCTTTTATAGTATTTTCATGAGAACCACCATGTTTAGAAAAATAGGCCCAAATGACCTTCTTAGTGGTTCATTTATTCAGGAATCTACAATATTTAAAGATAGAGGCAATATACTCCCAACAAACAAATACATAATTTAATTCCTACTTGCATATAAGATGGAGATTAACTGCCACTGATGTCAGCCATAGAACCTGCGTGCACACTGTCCCCCACTTCACACCAACCAAATGAGAGCTGCCTCTGAGGAAGTATAGAAAACTTACTCCACTGCTACTTTTCATTGACACTAGATTATGGGAATTTACCGCTTGAATAGCATAAGAAAATGTGCTCATGCCCCAAGTCCCTGCTGATAACAAGCAGAGTTCAGCTGCCACAGGGAAAAAGGACAGGAAAACAATCTGTGGTATGGGCCAGTAGGCAAGCATGTGGTTCTGTCAGTCTGTTTTTGATAGGCCATCAAGCACAGTTTTTTTTCCCCCTACATGTTTAAAGGTTGTGAAAAATTAGCACATGTGACAAAAAGCTTAAAATATTTGCTATCTGGTTCTTTATATGAAAAGTCTTATAATCCTGATGTAGAGCCCATAATGAGTACTGTTTATTGCCTGCCATTGCAGAACAGATAGGATTGTGAAGTGTTGTAGTGCTTACCCAGGTCTGGGCCTGACAAAAAGAGAACTGAGAAATCTAACGTATGTAGGTCAAAAACAAGACTCCACAAATTTAACGTTATTAAAATCATTGAATATCTTTACCAACTGTAATACTATGAAACTAAAAATCAGTAATAGGTGGAAATTTAGAAATTCAAAAATATGTGGAAAATTATCAATACACTTTTGATCAGGTGGTTCAAAGAGGAAATTAAAAACTAATATTTTGAGACAAAAGAAAATGGTATTATAGCTTATCAGAAATAATTGGATGGAGCAAAAAAAGTTATAAGAAGAGATTTTACAGTAATAAATTCCTACATTAAGAAAAAAGGAAGATCTCAAATAGAGAATCTAACCTTACACCTCAAAGAACTAAGTTAAGAATATAAAGTAGGCTCAAAGTTAACAGAAGGAAAAATAATATATATATATAAGAGCAAATATAAATAAAAGTGAGACTATAAAAACAATAGAAATAATAAAACTAAGAGTTTTGAAATGATATGCAAAATCAATAAACCTTTAGCTACCATGAAAAAAAAGGAGAGGACTCAAATAAATAGAATTTTTAACAAATAAGGAATCGTAACTCAAACAACATAAATACAAAAGATCATAAAAGATGGATGACAACAATTATATGCCAATAAACTGGATAACATGGAAACAATGGTTAAATTCCTAGAGACATACTGGCTATCAAGACAGAACCATGAAGAAATACAACATAAGAACTGTCCAATAATGAGTGGGGAGATGGAATCAGTAATTAAATACCTTCCTAAGTAACAACAACAAAAAGTGCAGGATCTGACAGCTTCAATCTGATTTCCAGCAAACATTTAAATAAAAACTAATATTAATTCTTCCCAAACTCTTCCAAAAACCTGAACAGGAAGGAACATTTTTAAAGTCATTCTAGAAGCCTAGCATTACTCTGCCACAAAAGCCAGACCAGGAAACCACAAGAAAATAAAATTACAGCACAACATCTCTGATGAACATAAATGCCCAAATGCCCAACAAATTACAAGAAAACTAAATTGAACAGCACATTCAAAGGATCATACATTATGACAAACTGGAATTTATTCATGTATTGCAAGGAAGTTTCAAGATATGCATGTATATAAATGTGATATACTATATTAAGAAAAATGGAGGAAAAAATCATGTATTTATCTCAATAGCTACAGAAAAAGCATTTGACAAACTTTTAACATCTTTTCATTATAAAAACTCTTAGCAAATTATGTATAAAGAAACATACCTCCCTATAATGAAGATATATGAACTTTTGAAACCAACCATTTAAATCTTTTTTCTAGGAAAGAGAAGATTCTTTTCTGAAGGAAAGACATCACTAAAGATTCTGCTTAGAAGAGGAGCTAAATCTATCAGAATGGGTACGGAGAGGAGAGAGCATGTCGGTGAAGTGAAAGAGGAGAGCAAAAGAGGAAAAAGAAATAAAAATGGATTTTAAACATTCATATAGAGACAATGTCACTTATAAGAGAAAATTGAGTATTCAGCAGGCATTTTGACAGAATTGTTCAATTCCAGTTGATAATAAAAATATATATATTTCATATACTCAAGGGAATAGAATTTGAGCTAAAGATTTATATATATTCAGTAGAACTTGACTTCAAATATAAAAACTGAGAAAAATTGTTAGTAACATATAATAACTCAGATAACACAAAAATGGAAACTTTCTGAGGAATCTGTTAGAAGCTTGAGACATACACAATAAATGGAGAGGTATTCAAATAATGGTGGTGAACGTTAAATACATTTTACCTACAGAACCAAGCCAAAGTGATGGCCGTAAAGGAGACAGAATAGTAAACAATGGATGTACCTGTGTTTTCTCCTAATGTAAGTATAAAAACTGGAGTGATATGTGAGAATAATTTAGGAAATGTCAAATAAGATTTCCAAGAGCCTTCAAGAAGTATGAACCAAAAATAATAATTTAAGTGACTTGCTGAAGATGCAGACAAAGAAAAAGGAGTACTAGTTAATGTTCTTTCCTCATGGGAAAACAATGCAAAATAGATTTCTCATCAATAATTAAAAGTTAAGACTAAGAATATAATCTTTGAGATTATAGTGCAATGGTAACAGAATAAAAAAAATAAACCTTAATAGAAAAAAGTATTGATTTAAAAATATGTATGAGTATGTGAATATGTGCATGTATAAAGAGATAAAATCTTTCACATAGAGAGGCAGTCTTTATATCAGAATAGAAGAGTAAAAGTTGAAATAACAGGTTTCTCCCTTTATTTATAAATTGAATGTAATTCTAACAAAAGTACTATGAGATTTTTTTCACCTATCAGATAGGAAAATAAAATCCATGACATAGTTCTTTTGGAACATAGCAGGATTGCTGTTGTAAAATTAAAATAACACAACTTGATACTTTTTAACTACTATGGATACGTAACAGTTGTATGTCTTTGTAGGGTACATGCATTATTTTGATATAGGCATACAATGTGAATTATTCAAATCAGGATAATCACTTCAGCAATTTAACATTTCTTTGTATTAGGAACCAGGACATTACAAAAGATGTGAAGTCACCACCTCCTTTATGGCTGAATAGTATTCCATGGTATTCATATACCACAATTTGTCAATCCATTCCTGCGTTGATGGGCATTTAATTTATCTCCACATCTTGGTGATTGGAAATTGAACTGTGATAAACAATCTAGTGATAATGTCCTTATGATAAAAGGATTTTTTTTTCTTCTGGGTGGATGCCTAGTAGGGGGGTTGCGGATTCAGATGGGAGATATAATTTGAGTTCTTTTAGGATTCTCCACAATTCTTTCCAAAGAGGTCGTACTAGTCTGCACTCCCACCAATGGTGTAAAAGTATTCCCCTTTCTCCACATCTGTTGGGGACCAGCCTCAACATGCGGTGGGTTTACTTAGTGGCCTGGTGGTGTGAGGAGACTGGAAAATTATTAGTAGGAGTTATAGAATATTAATATAGAGAAATAATAGGCACAGACAAAGAGATAGTTTTAAGAGCAATGGGGCTTGGGAAGCGGCACACATTTCCTTCATGAGGCTTCCAGTATGCTACACTGAGTATCATGCTAGCTCTGAATTTATTTCATACATCAGTGTTACAGTCATAAATCTCATGAAAGCAAGGCAAACAATCCCATCAAGGTTCTTGCTGCACTTGCATTCCTACTAACTAGACTAACTCTACAGCTGATTATGTTAATTGCAAGGATTTACTTGTTACTTTTACTGTTTCAAAGTATTATGATCTTAATGTAAACAAAGTCTTGATAAGGAAGCTAATCAGAGGCTGACTCAAGGACCAAATCCTAGCTGACCCATAGTCACACATCACAGATTTGATGTTTTAATACTCTGACAGCCTTGTGTCCAAACAAAGAGACTCCTCTGGCCCAATCAAGGTGACATAAGAAAGAAATCTTTCTTCTTAACTGGTCTGGAGCAAGTCTTTCTGAGTTGGACAAAGTTTAAAGAATCCACATTCTTAACTCCTAAAACCACTCCTTCAAGGTACACAGCCTTGCCCTGGCAGAAAGCAGCTTCAAGGCCTCCAGCCAGCTGCTGTGCTGCAGCTGTAAAGGGAGAGGGGGATATACAACACAGCAGGCTGCAGAAGTATTAAAGTGACAGGATCTCTCACTTCATGCTCAAAGCCAAGAAAATGGGTCCCAATAAATTCCCCATAACTGTCTCCCTTTATCTAGACTTTGTTCCCTGTTCCTAATAATATTATAAATCTACTAACAATTAATAATTGTATATTAGTTTCAAACTTATAAAATAATTACTAGTAATGCAAGGACATGAAGAAATGACTCCCCCCTTAGATATTCCCACATGCACTCTTCACACATCTAGGTCAGTATCTGCAGCTTTGGGACTTTGTGATGTGGGCTAATCTTACTGGGGTTATGGTTAGGTGATATCTCAGAGTGGTTTTAATTTGCATTTCTCTGATGATTGTGGATAATGACTACTTTTTCATGTTTTTTAGCCATTCATCTGTCTTCCTCAAAGGAGGTTCTGTTCATGTCTCCTGTCCAGTGCTAGATGAGACTGTTAGCTCTTTTTTTGTTGATTAATTTGAGCACTCTGCAGATCCTAGTTACCAAGCCTTTATCAGATTCATAATATGCCAATATCTTCTCCCATTCTGAAAGTTGTCTATTTGCTTTGGTTGTTGTCGCCTTAGCTGTATCAAAGCTTTCAAGTTTAATTAAGTCCTATTTATTTATTTTTCTTCTTGTTGCAATTGCCATGAAAGTCTTCTTTATAAAACCTTTCCCCAAGCCAACAACTTCAAGAGTTTTTCCAACACTTTCTTAGGATTTTTATCATTTCATGTTTAGATTAAAATCTTTCATCTATCTTGAATCAATTTTTTTAAGCGGGGAAAGGTGCAGGTCCAGTTTCAGTCTTCTAAATGTGGTTATCCAGTTCTCTCTGAACCATTTATTGAAAATGGATTCTTTCCCCAGTGTGTGCTCATCTTTGGTTTATCAAAGATGAAGTGCCTGTAAAATGTTAGCTTCATCTCATGGTTTTCTATTCAGTTCTAATTTTTTTTATTAAATCATAGCTGTGTGCATTAATGCAGTCATGGTGTACAATGTGCTGGTTTTACATACCATTTGAAATACTTTCATCAAACTGGTTAACATAGCCTTCATGACAGCCTCTTAGTTATTGTGTTAAGACATTTATATTCTACACCTAGTAAATTTCACATGTACCTTGTAAGATGCACCGTAGGTGTGGTTCCACCAATTACTCTCCCTCCACCCATCCCCCCCCCGTTCTCCTCCTTCTCCCCTTTTTTCTTCTTCTTGGGCTATAATTGGGTTATAGCTTTCATATGATAGCTATAAATTGGTTTCATGGTAGGGCTGAGTACATTGGATACTTTTTCTTCCATTCTTGAGATATAGCTAAGAAGAATATGTTCCAGCTCCATCCATGTAAACATGTAAGAGGTAAAGTCTCCATCTTTCTTTAAAGCTTCATAATATCCCATGGTGTACATATACCACAATTTATTAATCCATTCATGGGTTGTTGGAAACTTGGGCTTCTTCCATGACTTAGCAATTATGAACTGGGCTGCAATAAACATTCTGGTACAAATACCTTTGTTATAATTTTTGTTCTTCTGTATATATACCTAGTAGAATTGTAGGATCAAATGGCAGGTCTATTATTAGATCTCTATGTGATCACCAAACATCTTTCGAAAAGGAATATATTAGTTTGCATTCCCACCACCAGTGTAGAAGTATTCCCTTTTCTCCACATCCATGCCAACACCTCTAGTTTTGGGATTTTGTGATGTGGGCTAATCTTACTTGAATTAGATGATATATCAAAGTAGTTTTGATTTGCATTTCCCTGATGATTAAGGATAATGTGCATTTTTTCATGTGAATGTAGGCCATGTATCTGTCTTCTTCAGAGAAGTTTCTCTTCAAGTCCCTTGCCCACCCTGAGATGAGATCACTTGTTCTTTTCTTGCTAATACATTTGAGTTCTTTGTGGATTCTGGTTATTAAACCTTTGTTGGAGACATAACCTGCAAATGTCTTCTCCAAACTCTTAAAGAAATCAGTTGGGGTGAATATTTTATGAGGAAGATCCCCTGGGCAATTGAAGCCACATCAAAAATACACTACTGGGACCTGATGAAACTCAAAAGCTTCTGCACGGCTAAGAACACAGTAAGTAAAGCAAGCAGACAGACCTCAGAATGGGAGAAGATATTTGCAGTTCCAAATTTCTATGTCTCTGTCTTTGTGCCATTTCCATGCTGTTTTGATCACTATAGACTAGTAACATAGCCTTAAGTCTAATAAGGTGATGCCCTGGTTTTGTTTCTATTACTAAGGATTGCTTAGGCTATATGAGTTTTCTTCTGGTTCCATACAAAATGAAGAACTATTTTTTCCAAATCTTCAAAGTATGATGTTGGTATTTTAAGGAGGGTTGCATTGAATCTATAGATTGCTTTGAGAAGTAGAGACATTTTCACAATGTTGATTCTTTCCAGCCTTGAGCATGGTATGTTCTTCCTTTTGTTAATGTCTTCTGCTATTTCTTTTCTTAAGGTTTCATGATTCTCTTTGTAGAAATCCTTCACTTCTTTTGGTTAGGTATCTTCCTAGGTATTTTATTTTCTTTGAAGCTACTATGAAGGGAATTATGCCTTTGATTAGATTCTCAATTTTGCTATTGTTGGCATATACAAAGGCTACTAATTTGTAGGCATTGATTTTATATCCTGAGACTTCACTGTACTTCTTGATGACTTCCAGGAGTCTTGTGATTGAGTCTTTGGGATATGCTCAAAAGTATAAGATCATATTGTTGGCAAAGAATAAGAGTTCGACCTCCTCTTCTCCCATTGTATTAGGAGTATTTCAATTCTAATCTTTTAGTTATTTTAAAGTATGCTATAAGTTATTATTGATTATTGTCACTTTATTGTGCTATCAAATATATTTATCTATAACTATCTTACCATTAGTATTATTTATGTGTCCATTAACCTTTCTCACCACCTCACTACTTTTCCATCTTCTAGTAACCATCAATCTACTCTCTTCATTGTTTGTAAAAAAAAACAATAATTTGTTTTTACTATTTAGCTTCCACATATAAATGAGAGCCTAGGAGATTTCTCTTTCTGTGCCTGGCTTATTTTAGTTAACACAGTGTTCTCCAATTCCATTCCAATGTTGTTGCAAATGGCAAGATTTTATTCTTTTTTAATGTGGCTACATGATATTCTATTGCAAATATGTGCCATGATTTCTGAATCCATTTATCCAAAAGTGGACAATTAGTTTTGAAAGATATCACTATAATCTACTCTGCAAATTAATTTTCTTGAATGTATCAGAGAACTAAGTCTATAAGACAAGAAACAAAATTGAAGTATAAAATGCAGAAGATATTGGGTTTTGAATTTAAAATGATTGTTGTGAGGTCAGAAGAATAAATATTAGCAACACGGAAGAAAATAGGTATACCTTAAAGGGACTGTATTTAAATTGCTTTTTTTTTCCTTCTATCTTTTAGGGGTTTTTTTAATTTATTTGGTTTTGGAGAGGGGGAAAATGGTGGAGAAGCAACAATTGAGAGGAACAGAAATGCTATTTTCAATCACTCCAAAGAAAAGAAAATAGACTGATTTAAACTAACTTACAACAAGAAGTTCTAAAATATAAATTTAAAAAATGGGCACTCAGTTGAATTTACATATTAGATAGCTAAGCAATATTTTGATATGTATGGATCATACAATATTTGGGACATTCTTATATTAAACAATTATTAATTGCTTATCTAAAATTCAGATGCATCTGGATATCCTGCATTTTATCTGGCAATGCCACTCATAAAAAATGTAATGAATTCCATAAAAAATTATGCAACTACTCATTCATAATACAAATTATCACTCAGCAGCTCAGCATTTGAGTAATAAAGAAGTACTATGAGAACAAAAATTATGTGAAGAGATGAGATACAGAATGTCTATTTCAAGTAATTTTTTTCATTTCACCTGTGGTCGTGAGTTTATGATTCCATATAACTTGACAATTCTACCTGTACTTTAAAAGATAAAGATGTTGTAAATATATTTAGTTGGTTTCATATGATATAAGAATCTTTGTGTTGCTAGAGAATTTGAAAATCATGGCAAATTGAACTCTTTGACCATATACAGAAAGACGTAGAGGGTGTAGTTGATAGATGGGAAGGAAGCAGCTGCAAACTCTAACTTCATTTCTCAATTATATTCATTTTTCTTAGTGGCATAATGAATATCTAGGGAATGCATAATGCCAAGAATGGGAAATAAATAAAGCAGAGGAAGCATAATGTGGAACAAAAAGATCTGGAAAAGCCACATGCAACCTGAAGAAATATCTCACTATTTTGATTCTCATAATCAATGGCTGGTGAAATTGAGGATTTGCAAAGGAGTGTGTACACATTAAACTTCACTTTGAATTTTAATAGGCTGCTGTAGACTTACCACAGCAAATTATACTTTAGCCAGAATTCAGATGTTATTCACTATAATATATTTGTAGAAAAATGTTTATAATATTTTTAATTTGGGGGGTTAGAGAAAGCAAAATCTAAAATATTCCTCATTTTAGCTCTATATTGCATTCTCTCTTTCTCCTTCTTCCCCTCTCTCTCCTCTCTCTCCATCTTTTTATTTTACTCCATTTCTATCCTCCATTCTTTTATTTCACCTCCTTCATGTCCCCTAAATTTTTAGAAAACATAGTGTTCCAAACAAGAGGTTATTATTGCTTGTCATAAATTCTGGTCATTAACTCAACCTACAGCACACAACATAGTTGATCTACCCAGAAAACATTTTTGCCTTCTTCCTAGGTGTAGAATGTGATTTTTCAAAGCAAGAGATAAACATTTTGTATACATAGTTGGTAGTTCATTTGAAAAACTTGATGAAAGGAAGGAGCTTCAGGATGGCTAACTGTAGACTTCTGGTACTGGCCTCCCCATAAAGGAGAACCAAAATAGTGAGAAGATAATTAATTTGAATAGATCATCTAAGAAAAGATATTAGAATTCAATATAAAAGTTGAAGAAACACCTAAAATAGGGAAGGAGGGGGAAGCAAGGCAGCTTGCTCATCCAGGAGCAGCTGGGAGCTGGGAAAGGCTCTCCAATGTGGGGAAAGGGTAAGTGAATGACTCTCAGTACCCACATTTCCACTACAGACTCCTGAGCCCAGCCACCCCCAGACTGCAATGTTTCTGAGGGAGGGCAGCAAACCCTGCATCTCCACTTCTCTGGAGCTCCATTAACATTTCCCATTATCTGTCACTGTTGCAGCTGGCTGCTATAGACAAGGCTAAAATGAGAACCACTGGAAGAGACCCTGCTGCCCCTAGCAGCAAAGTCACTGTGCATTTGCACATTCTTGGAAGATAATCTACTTTGCTAGTATTGCAGATTGCCATTGTTGATAAGCCAAAGCATGAGTGAAGTACATGCTGCCCACCTACCTGCTGCACATAGCTGCTGCCAGGGAAAGCAAACCATGCCCTCCCTGTAGCATGACTTTAGTGTAGCCACTGTTGCCCGCATCTGATCATTCTGTTGTGGGCCTGGAGGATAACACCACCTCTTCCTACTGTAATCAATGACTGTACACACCACCAGGGGCCCAGAGAACAGATCAACACAGAATGGATCTGCCCTCTACACACACTGCCTTAGGATGCGGCCTGAGAGTCTGGGAACACTTATCTGAGATGACCATCATTGTCACCTGAGCACTCCTCCCAGTTCCCTGAGAGCAGATCCACTCAAATTGCCCCTACCACCACAGCTGGCACCTACCCAAACACACCGACTGCTTCTACTTCATATCTTCTCAAACATTATGGAAACAAACAGACATTATAAATAAGAGGAAATTTGTAAACTGTACAATTATATAGAAATTATAAAAAATACTTTTGAATAGCCATTAGGTCAATGAAGAAATTAAGAAGGAAATAAAAAATTTCTTAAAAGAAATTCAAGTCAGAACACAACATACTAAATTCTATGTTATACAACAAAAGTAGTGCTAAGATGAAAGTTTATAACAGTAAATTCCTACATCAAAACAGTAAAACATTTTAAATAAAAATAATAATAATACATTTCAAGGACCTAGAAAAGCAAGGACAAACAAAAGCCAAAATTAATAGAAGAAAAGAGAAATCAGAGTAGAATTAAATGACATAGAAGCTAAAAAAAATTAAAGATTCGTTAAAATGAAGTTGTTTTTTGAAAAGATAAACAAAACTGGTAAAACTCTAAAAAAAAGAGAGAGAAAGAAATTGAAGACTAAAAGAAACAAAAACAGAAAAGAAAAATGAGACATTGCAACTGATACCACAGAAATGCAAAAGATCATCAGAAACTATTATGAACACCTGTATAACTACAAACCGGGAAACTTAGAGGGAATAAATAAATTGCTGGACACATACTATTCTATTACGATTGAGTTGGAAGAAATAGATAGCTTTTACAGAGAAATCATGAATAATGAGTTTGAATCAGTAAAAACAAGTGTTCCCTAAGTTTTGGACTGAGTGGCTTGATTTCCAAATTCTGCCAAATTTTCAAAGAAAAACTAACATCAATTTTGTTAGTGTATAGATCAAAGAGAAGTTAAGAAAGCAATTTAATTTGTAATGAAATGTAACAAAAAAAATCTGAGAATAAATTTACCTAAGGAAGTACAAAACTTATACAATGAAAATTATAAAACATTTTGTAAAAGTAATTAAAAACCTAAATAAATGGAAAGGTGCACTGTGTTCTTGGATTACAAAGGTTATTCTAGTAAATACATCAATACTTCTCAAAAGAATCTATGCTTTAATTAAATCCCTGTTAAAATAGCATCAGTCTTTTTTTTTTTTAAACAGAGATGGAAAAGCCAGTTCTTAGCTTCATATAGAATAAAGTTTCCTCAGAAAGCCAAAACAAACTAGATAGGGAAAAGATAAGTTGGAAAAATCACACCTTATAAGAAAGATATTTGCACCAGATTGTTCATATTAGCTCAATTTATAATAGCCAAGACATGGAAGAAGCCCAAATGCCCATGGACCCATAAATGGATTAATAAATTGTGATATATTTATACGATGGAATATTGTGCAGCCTTTAAAAAGATGGGGACTTTACCTCTTACATGTTTACATGGATGGAGCCAGAACATATTCTACTTAGTAAGGTATCTCAAGAATGAAAGAAAAAATATCCAATGTACTCAGTACTATTATGAAACAAATTTACAATCACTCATACTTTCCTATGAAGAATAGATCTCAACTATGGCCCAGGATGAAGGAGGGAGGCAGAAGGAAGGTGAAAGGAGGGGGAAGGACAGACTGAGGGAGGGTGAATGGTGGGATCACACCTATGGTGCATATTGCAAGGGTACATGTTGGATCTTTTAGGTACAGAGTATAAATATCTTAACATAATAATTATAATAAACAAGATTAGGTATACATTAACCAGTGAAATGTAAGCATTCCTAATTCTATATGAAATGAGCACATTGTACCCATAAAAGCATTAACGTATACATGATCTATGTGTTTATGATTTAATAAAAAATAAAATGTTATCCTTCCCAAGGGGGAACAAAAAAACAATTTCCAAATATACCAAAGCTACCAATTTCAAATTTCCAAAGCTACCATAATCTAAACAATGTGGTATTAACATATTGAGCTCAGAAATAATCCCCTATATCTTTGGCCAAGTTATTTTTACTGAGGTGCCAATATCACTAATAGTTAAAAAAAAACAAAAACAACTTTCCAATAAATGGTGCTCAGAAAATGGCATCTAAATGCAAAAGAGTGAAGTTACCTCCCCCTTTCACATCATACAAAAAAATTAACTTAAAGTGGGATTATATCTAAAATGCAAACTCTCAGAATAAAACATAAGAGTGAGTTAAATTTTCATGATCTTGTTTTGGCAGTGGATATTTAGAATATACATCAAGAGCATAAACAACCAAATGGGGAAAAACGCTAAGTAGGACTTCATTAAAAAAAAACTAACTTTATGTATTAAAGAATGTTTTCAAAGCAATGAAAAGACAACCTACAGAATGAGAAAAAACTTTGTAAATCAAATAGTGTTAATTGTCTATATCCAGAATATACAAAGAACACAACTGTATAAAGCAAAAGATCCCAAACACATTTTTTTTAAATGAACAAAGTACTTGAATAGACATTTCTCCAAAAAGGATATTCAAATAGTAAATAAGTACATGAGATGATGATCAATATCAATAGTCATTAGAAAAGTGCATATCAAAGCCATAGAAAAGTGTATATCAAACACCACTTCATAATCACTGGAATGGTAACAGTTAAAGCAACAACAAAACGAAAATAAGTGTTGATATGAATGTGGACAAATTGGAACTCTCATTCTTTGCTCCTGGGAGTATGAAACACTGCAGCTACTGTGTAAAAACCATTAGTAATTCTTCAGCCAGTTAAACACAGAATTATCACATGATACATACTCAAAATAATCTAAAAGAGAAATTTAAACAAATACACATACACAAACATTCATAATGGCCCTGTTCACAATAGCCGAAAATGACAAACACCTCAAATGTTCAGTAATGGATGAATGAATAAACAAGTTGTGGTATAAACACATTGAATGGGATATTATTTAGCCATAAAGAGAAATGAAGTATTGACAAACTGTACAATTTGGATGAAGCTCAGAAGCATTGTGCTAAGAAAAAGAAGACAGACACAAAAAGTCACATATTACATGATTCTGCTTGCATTAAATATCTAGAATGGGTAAGTCTACAGAGACAAAGAGTATGTTAGTGGTTCAGAAACTAGGCTGAAAAAGGAATGAGAATCAAATCAACTGTTAAACAGGGATGAAGACTCTTTTAAAAATGCTAATTAAAATATTTTGCACATAAAGGCATTGGGTGCAAAACATAGTGAGTTTATTAACAGCTGATGATATGTACGTGCTAAAATGATTAACCATGTGTTGCATGTGATTCATTTTAATAAGAAAAAAATAGAAGAAGTAAGGGACCATGCAAAAATTTTAAAAAGATATATACAGTAAGATTAGTATGTGTAGAATATAAACAAACTATTATTATAAAAAAAATTATGGAAGAACACTATTTTTTCCTCAAAATAACTCAACTTATAGAGTTCCAAAGTTATTTTTAAGCTTTTTTATTTTGTCACCCTCTTTAAGAGTGCTATGGAGTCATAGCTCACAGCAACCTCCAACTCTTGGGCTTGAACTATCCTCTTGCCTCAGCCCCTGAACAGGTGGGACTAGAGGCTCCTACCACAACACCTGGATAGTTTTTCTATTTTTACTAGAGATGGGGTCTCACTCTTGCTCGGGCTGGTCTTGAACTCCTGAGTTCAGGTAATCTGCCCTCCTCGGCTTCCCAGAGTGCTGGGTTTACAGGTGTTAGCCACCATGCCTAGCCTACCAATTGTTCAAATATTTACTCCAATGATTTAAATTAGCCTCAATAAATAAACAAAAAAAAAATTTTAAAGTTCACATTGTGATTTTTTGAATTGATGATACATAAAAAATCAATTGAATTTCGTATATTGACTTTATATCTTGCCATCTTTCTGTATTTCAAGTTTGTTTATTCTTTGAAATTTTTTATCTTTAGATTTTCTATGTACTATCAGATTATCTGAGATTAAAGACAGTTCTTTCAGTAACTGTATATCATTTATTTAATTTCCTTGTTTTATCACACAAACTAGTATTTCCCATATAATGTTGAAAAAATCCTTGTCAATATATCGTTAATCTAGTTTCTCATAAAGTATGATGTTGATACCAGATTTTTGATACTGGATTTCCAGGCTCTTGGTCTCGAAAATTTGATCAATGAATGAACAGACCACAAGATGAACAGTAGTTAGGTTTTATTCAACAGGTGTTACACAACTCACAAAGAGCCAAACCTTGCAGAGCAGGATCAGCAGTAAAATAGGTTTTATACAAGTGTCACAGCTCTTACAAAGAGCCAAGTCTCCTTGCAGAGCAAGATACAAGTGTTACAGCTCTTACAAAGAGCCAAACCTCCTTTCAGGGCAGGATACAAGTGCTACAGCTCTTACAAAGAGCCAAACCTCCTTGCAGGGCAGGATGTGTTACAGCTCTTGCTCTTCTGCTCTCTCCCCCTCAGAGGTCTGCGAGATCAGTGCTTGGGCTCTCTGTTCAGGAGCTTGTATAGGGGCAATTGTCCAGTGAGCTTTTGGGGCTTGAAAACAGACCAATTAGGAGCAAGTTTTGAAAATGGACCAATCAGGGATGCGTTGGAGGAATCGCCAGTGTCTTCCCCTGATCATGTCCAGTTCCTTTGGCTACTGGAGCCTCAGTTGCCAATGCTCCAGCCTGCTGGTTCCTCTGCCGGCTGCCACCACCAATACCACCTAGAAGGAGTCAGCAGGTCCTCCAGCCCCACTCGGCTGAGCTGGCTGGGGTACCACTTGTCCAGTATCAATGTTAGCACAAGGCTCACTACCTCATTTCTTATACTATCCTGGTGATTTTTTTTTCATTATTAGCCACATTTTACAAGTAAGAAGAATAGAAAAAGTAAGCATTAAGGAACATGATCAACTCCTATCAATTGGTCATGTACATAGCCAATATCTATTTTTGATTAATGATAAACCAATACTCTGACTCATTATTCTACATTCCTTTCAGTATTGAGAAAGACTTTTTTAAAAAGCAAAGGAGGCTGGGATGTTAAGTATGTATAGAATTATAATGATTTCTGATAGTCAAATATGTAGCAGAATAAATAGACAGCTGATGTCTGATTTTGCAGGTAGCAGGGACTTTCCCATACTGTTTGTTAAATACGTTGAATCACCTCACTGTTGTGTACTATAAAATCTTCCACATTCATTAAAAATTGAAATGGAATGTCAAAATGAAAAACTGAATTTATATGTACATGTTTTCAATGAAATCCTAATTTGTGAGTATATCAGAAAGAATTGTGATCCAGAAGTCAACCATGGGTATAATCAATGTTTATTTATGTTTTCACATAAGGATAAGGTATAAATATACAACTATATAATATCTATTTTTTTCTCATATCTAATGAACTGACCATAAATATTTGAATTTTTATTTACAATTTTTTAAGATTTTTTTTCATGGTAGCACCTGTAGCTCAGTGGGTAGGATGCCAGCCCCATATTCCGAGGATGGTGGGTTCAAACCCAGCCCTGGCCAAATTGCAACAAAAAAAATAGCCAGGCATTGTGGTGGGCTCCTGCAGTCCCAGCTACTTGGGAGGCTGAGGCAAGAGAATCACCTAAGCCCAGGACTTGGAGGTTGCTGTAAGCTGTGTGACTCCATAGCACTCTACTGAGAGCAATAAAGTGAGACTCTGTCTCTACAAAATAAATAAATAAATAAATAAATAAATAATTTTTTTTTTCAGAATATTATGGGAGTAGAAATGTTTTGGTTACATGAATTGCTTTTTCACAGTTTCAGTCAAAGTTATTACAGTGCACCTCATCTGAATAGTGTGCATTTGTACCTGTTAGGTGTGACCCCTTATCTCTCTACTCTTGCCCCCTCCCAGCTGCTTCCTTTGCTTTGATACTTACTGGTAAATGTGTATAAAGGCATTGATTGATTAGTCCAATTTAATAGTAACTGCATGTAATGTTTGTTTTTCTATTGTTATGAAACATCACTTAGAATGAATAGTCTACAGTTCCATCCAGGTTATTACAAGAAGTATTAGTTTGCCATATTTTTATGGCTGAATAATACTTTATAGTACACATAGACCATGTTTTGTTAATCCACTGGTGTATTGATGGGCACCTGGGTTATTTCCACAACTGTGCAATTGTGAATTGTGGTATGATAAACATTCAAATGCACGTTTTCTTGATAAAATGACTCCTTATACTTTGAATAAATACTCAATAGTGGGATTCCTGGATCAAATGGTAGGTCTGCTTTTAGTTCTTAGAGGTATCACCATACTTTTTTTCCACAGAGGTTGTACCAGTTTGTAGTCCCAACAACACTATGTAGGTATTCCTTTCCACATCCACACCAATATTTGTTGTTTTGGGATTTAGGGAATAAAAAATCATTCTTACTGGAGTTAGGTGATACCTCGCTGTGATTTTGTTTTGCATTTCCCTGATGATTAGAAACATTGAACATTTTTCCATATGTTTGTAGGCCATTAATCTATCTTCTTTTGAAAAGCTATGTTTTCTCTTACTGGCTTTGTTTACTTGCACCATGTTGGTATTTCTTTTCCATGAGAATTTGTGGAGTGATACAATATAACTAAGGAGTGCATTGCTTTGCTTTATGTTTCTAATGTGATTCTTTGCATTACTCAGGAAGCATACAAGGAAATGAGCTATCTTCCCTTGCTTTTAGAATAACACATTAAAGAAGAATGGTGGTGTGAGTCATGTTTAAAGGATGCTGGCTAATGAAATTTAAAGCATCATAAAGGCAAATGGCATTAAACATTTAGTTACAGCAGCATGTACTCAGGCACATCCTGGTCAGCTGATTTTTCAAGTAGGAAATAAATATCTGGGGTACACACCAACCACTCTGGGGGCTCATCAGAGTTCTGCAGCTGTTGTCTGTATGAAAGAAAACCTCTCCTAGAATTACTTAAGATTGGCAACAGTTGGCATGACTAAGGAGCAGTTGATTTTTTCGCTAGTTCTCATTATGAACTTTGGAAAATAGTCTCCCATTAGTTTGAAATGTAAATTTGGAAAGCATTTTCTAGATGAGACAGGAAATTATACAAACAATTTCCTAAATTAGTTCCACTTATGAATTATAGTAAAAAAGTTGATCCTTTATTCTCCTGCATGAAATCCACCAACCAACAACATCAAGATGATAAAAACTCTCTATAAAAGAATTTATTTTTAATATTTATATTTCACTGAATTATACAATGTCATTTTTGTCATAGGGATTTTTCCATGATGATGAATTTTTATATTATATATTTATAAAATCTCCTCTCAGAAATAATTTAAGAAATTAAAAAAACATACAGTCATGTTTACTTCTCAGAACTGTTAGACTAAGATTTAGTGAATCATTCTCTGACTTGGTTATACTAGGTTCTCTGAACTGTAAGATTGTATTTTTTATTCAAAAATTTCTAAGAAATTCTATGGAGATAATTTGCATAAGTAAGAAAAATACATATATAACTCTTTATACAAATATTTCTACATCTTATTTGGTTTCTGTTTAATATACAAAACATTTTGTTATCTTCCTATAAAATGATTGTAAGTACTAAATTGTTTCAGATATATGTTTTTTTGTTTTTTTTTTTGAGGCAGAGCCTCAAGCTGTCCCCCGGGGTAGAGTGCTGTGGCATTACAGCTCACAGCAACCTCCAATTCCTGGGCTCAAGCGAGTCTCTTGCCTCTGCCTCCCAAGTAGCTGGGACCACCAGAGCCCGCCACAATGCCCAGCTATTTTTTGGTTGCAGCCGTCATTGTTGTTTGGCAGATCTGGGCTGGGGATTCAAACCCGCCACCTTAGGTGTACGTGGCTGGCTCCTTAGCCAGTTGAGCTATAGGCGCTGAGCCGATATATGAGTTTTATATATTTTGTTTTCAAAAGTAAATAGTGTAACTACTTTCACATTGATACAGCTGCTTAAGTGTATATATTTCTTATAATTTCTTACCTGGATTATATTTTTTAGTCTATATCTAGACCTTTATTGGCCTTAAAGAAAAATGGATGCTATTGTTGTTTCTTGAAAGTTTCTGTTAAATATGTACAACAAAAATAACTTAAGGGTGGTGCCTGTGGCTCAAAGGAGTAGGACACCAGCCCCATATTCCAGAGGTGGTGGGTTCAATCCCAGCACCGGCCAAAAACTGCAAAAATAAAATAAAATAAAAAAATAATAACTTAATAAAATGCCAAAAAATGTAGATTTTTAGTTTACTTATATACATCTGCATGAACAATAACCTAATATGACTAAAAATGATTTGTGCATAACTGTCATAAGGAATATATCTCATCAGAACTCACTATATTAGTGTATAGTAGAACTCTTGAAAAAAAAGTTGGACAATAAGTATGTTTATTAAACATTTGTTATTAAGTATTTTATATGTTCATTAAATATTATAATTCATACATATTTCAATGAATGTAAAATGACCTGCAAAAAGTTTAAATGTGCTATATATTCACTGAAGAAGAGAGATAGGCAAAATCATTGTACAAATGTAAGAACTTAACATGTTTCTGGCTAGGGAGAATCAATATCATTAAAATGTCTGGAGTACCCAAAGCAATCTACAGATGTAAGGCTGTTCCCATTAAAACACCAACATTGTGCTTAAGGAACTTGGAAAAAAACAGTTCTTCAATTCACATGAAACCATAAATAAACCTTGAATAGCCAAAGCAATTCTACAAAATAAAAACAAATCCAGAGGCATCATGTTAGCAGACTTCAGGTTATACTACAAGTCTACAATGAGCAAAATAGCATGGGAATGGCATAAAGATACATAGATCTATGGAACAGAACAGAGAACCTAGAGACAAAACCAGCTTCATATTCCTGATACTGAATTTTGATACTGGATTTCCAGGCTCTTGGTCTTGCCATTTCGAAGAATGACAGACCACAGAATAAGCAGTAGGTTAGGTTTTATTTAACAAGTGTTACAGCTCTCACAAAGAACCAAACCCCCTTGCAGAGCAGGATCAGCAGTAATACAACTGTTACAGCTCTTATAAGCAGCCAAACCTCTTTGCTCACCTGTGCTTTCTCAGAGGTCTATAGAGGTCTGTGTTTGGGCTCTCTGCTTAGGGGATTATATGGGGGCAGTTGTCCAATGAGATTTTGGGTCTTGAAAACAGACCAATCAGGAGCAGGTTTTGAAAATAGACCAATCAGGGATGCACTAGAGGAATTGCCAGTGTCTTCCCCTGCTCGTCCAGTTCCTTTGGCTACTGGAGCCTCCACTGGGGGAGGGAGGCTCCCCCATTTGCCTATGCTCCAACCTGCTGGTTCCTCTGCTGGCTGCTGCCACCAACACCACCAAGATGGAGGTGGCAGGTCCTCCAGGCCTACTCAGCTGAGCTGGCTGGGGCGCCACCTGTCCTGTATCATTGCCATCTGATCTTCCACAAACCAAACAAAAACTTACTTTGGGGGCGGTTAAAAATTCCTATTTAATAAATGGTGCAGGAGAAATAGAAAATCACATGTAAAAGATTGAAACGCAACCTGTACCTCTCACCACTTACAAAAATTAGCTAGTGTTGGATAAAAGATTTAAATCTAAGACATGAAACAATAAATAACCCTAGCAGTGGTTCTCAACCTTCCTAATGCCGCAACCCTTTAATACAGTTCCTGTGGGTCACAACAGGTTGAGAACAGCTCCCTTAGAGGAAAGTATGGGAAAAACTCTTGATGGTATCAGCCTCAGCAAAGAATTCTTGAAGACCCTGTTGAAATTGAAGCAATAGGAAAAATAAATAGATGGGAATCAATCAAGTTAAAAAGCCTCTACATAGATAAGGACACAACAAAACAAGTAGAAAGCCTTCAGAATGAGAGAAGATATTCACATGTTATGAGTTGGTCCAAAGACTAGTGACCAGACTATAGAAATAAGTCAAGCAAATCAACAAAAAAGAGCAAACAACCCCATCAATCAATAGGGAAGCAACATAAACAGAACTTTTGTTCCAAAAGGACAGATAATAACAAACACATGAAAAAATGCTCATCATCCCTAATCATCAGAGAAGTGCAAATCCAAACCAATTTGAGATATCACCTAACCCAAGTGAGAACCCCCTACATCACAATATCACAAGTCCCAAAGCTCCAGAGGCTGGTGAGGGTGCACAGAAAGAGGAGAACAATGATGCCCTGTTGGTGGGATTGGGAACTCGTATGACCTTTCTAGAAAGTAGTATAAGTAATTCTCAGAGAACTAAAAGCAGCTCTCCCATTTTACACAGAAATTCTATTACTAGATATCTGCCCAGAAGGAAAAAAACAAAAAAAAAAAACAAAAAAACCCAGTTTTACAATAAGGACATTTGCACTTGAGTGTTTATAGCTGCTCAATTCCCATGTGCAAAGATGTGGAAACAATCCAAGTGTCCATCAACCCAAGAATGGATAAATAAACTGTGGCCTATGTATACCATGGAATACTATTCCATCATAAAAAAATGGAGACTTTGCATATTATGTACTCATCTGGATGGTTTGAAGAACATTTTCCTAAATAAAGTATCTCAAGAATGGAAAAGCAAGTATCCTGCATACTCAGTACTAATCTGAAAATAGTAGACAGAAAAGGCTCACACAAGAGAAAAACACAATTAAATCTAGAGGGTAGAGGTATGTAACATGCATTTTGGGTAAAGGACTCCGCAACAACTCAGACTTTAGACTTTACCTAACAAATGTAGGTAATGAAACCCAATGATATGCACACTCAATTGAATGCATTAAAAAATGATTACAGATGATTTACCCCTAATGTAAAATGAAAGAGGTTGTTATTTTTACTATGTTGGACAATGTTTAAATTTATTTCACTTTGATGTATTCAATGCAGCACAGTTTATCTACAAATATTTAATAATGGATGGGATGGCCACACACTTATGATCTATAGATTTTTCAGTTAATCAATTGGTGAGAAGTGATTAATTCCTTATCATTTCATAGAAACACATTCTTCACTTGGCTTCACTTTTAAAAAACTCTTGGTTTTTGCATTTTAATGATTAGTCTCCTTCATTATTTCAGCCTATTTCCTCTATATATCTCTAATTACTACAGTATCTTATTTTCTTCTGTTATTCCTCTCTCTCTCTCTCTCTCTCTCTCTCTCTCTCTCTCACACACACACACACACACACACACACACACACACACATCTAGTACTGGGGTTTCTACCTCTCCCCTGAACTCCCATTTTTATATTCAGTTCCACAGAATATGTAATGGACATTTCAAAATTAGAAATGACACACTGAAAAATGTACTGATCTTATCTTCATCTTTTCCCCTCCCACAGTTTTTCCCACATATATAAGTGAATACAACATTCTTTAGACTCAAGGCAGGTGTCTTGGAAACTACTTTGACTCTTTTCTTTTTCTAAAATCTCATAACTAATTAATCAATAAGTGCTTTCAGCTATATCTTCAAAACATTACAAGCATATAGGTATGAATGAGTCTTTGACTCACCGGGTTTCACCACGATCCTCTATCTGTAATAGCTTGTGTCTTTGCCTTGCACTGTGAGTAGACAGTAGATAGATGATCATGGAGAAATATGATGTGTGCTTTGGATACAGCAGTCAGAGTAATCCAATTAAGCTGTAGGTCAGGTCTGCTCATTTATTTACCCAAACCTTCAACTGGTTTCTCATCTCTATCAAAGTTAAAACCCAGGTCCTCACAATGGTTCCAACCTCCTGCATGTTCTAGGCCCCCGTCACCTGTCAGTTATCCCTTGCTAGTCTCCTTTAGGTTATTCCACTTCAGCTAAACTAGACTCTCTGCTGTTCCTCCAGTTGGAAAGTCTTCTGACTTCATTAAGGCCTTTCATTTAAACACCAACCTATGGGGAATAGTCCTCTCCAAGCATATGTGTGGTTTACCTTTTTCAGATTTTTTCTAAGTTTTAATTTCGAACAGACACCTTAACTGATTGTCTTATTACATTGAAAATGAAACTAGCCTCTTCAAATCCAGCAATATCTATAAATAACTAAAGTTTGAGTATGCTTTATAGCACTCTTGCTCTCTGGCATACATAGGATTTCTTTCATTTATTTTTTCACTTATTTATTGCTTCTTAATTTATTTATGTTTTTGTGACTTCTAAACAGACTCTAAGCTCAAAAGCTATAGGTATTTTTGTCTATTTGCTTCACTGCCATATACAAAGTACCTAGAACAGTATTTTATACATGCTAGGTTAATTAATATTTATTGGCTAAACTGTGAAACTTATTACATATCTGTTCTAATTATAGAAATGAAATCATTTTCTCTGTATCTTATAGGAGATCACTACATATATTGCTATCTATATGACCATTTTGTTTTGGTTTGGTTTTCTCCTGACTGTGAGCTGTCTAAGAGAACTAGCTGCCTTATTCATTTTCATGTCTTCACTATAATTCTGGGCAACATTATTGGAATTTAATATGGATTTAATTTTAAAATACATGTTACAGGATATAAACAGTTAACAACATCATTTTGAGAGAACTAAATGTTTTACCTGGTATTTTCCCTCACCTACCGAGGCAAGATTGCTATGAGAACTAAGCATATAGCTAGAAGTAAAATGTCAAATTTACAGATTTGTCCCCCCCCTTTTTTTTGACACTTGTCCTTCCCTCAGCTGTAGGTTTAGGGGAGGGCAACATATATCATAACACATTTCTACTTTTCTTTTCTTTTTTTTTTTAATTTAAGTAAATTTATTTCAGGTTAACATGAGGGTCCAAGCAACCAGGTCAAAATATCTGATTTTGTTAGGTAGAGTCAATTAACCCCAACAAGATGAGCCCACATTTCTACTTTTCAAGGGCACCTCTACCCAATCTGTTGGACTGCCTTAGCACCACTGGGTATCACCATCTTTGTTGAATAATACTACTGTTCCTATTGTACTACTGGTTCTGCCATCAAGACCATTGTTAGAGGAAACAGTATATCTTCCTCTGGGTATAGACACTTCTTGGTGAGTATGGCTATGTTTGCTAGATACCACTTACACATTTTTGGCCCTGAAGCTCAGAAAGTGCCACACCTAAAGCCCGTTGACCGATGAGTTGAGGAACAATGCTTCTTTCTTTTGGTATGTGCTGTTATGCTCCAGTATCTCCTGTCTTTAGGAAAGCAGTTTTTAAGATGTAGTTATTTCCCATCTATAATCACAAGGAGCTGAATCTGGCTAGTAAGTGAAAAATGAGTGAAAACATCACACTACCTACTCCAGTGGGAATATGTATGTGGGTAAATTTGTTCTGTCTAGTAGAAACTTACCTTAATATTTTTTTCTTAGAAAGTAGCATAATCACATCATTTGCTCACTAAACACAACTGATCAATTTTAACTTTTGCAGTGGATACCTATTAGGCCAATCTGGATTCCTGACCCCAATTTATAAACTGTGTTTAATATTCTCTCTTATAAATGTCAAAATTGCTTTGTGAAATCAGTTTCAAAAGTAGTATCTGCATTTCAAAGCTTGTTTGATGTTCTGAGAATTGAAAACTCTTGGGTAACTATTTAGTGATAGACTATAATCTGAGTTTCACATATATAAACAATATATAAATAATGAATTATATACATATATAATTTCATTATTATGTCAGAAAAACTATAAGAGACAATTCAAGGTAAAAATACTGAAAGTGACAACAAATAATCCCAGAGTAACCACTTAATTCCAACATTTGACTTTAAAATTTCTTCTCAGTCTTGCTTTTGAATGATATAAAGATAGATAAATATGAAGTGTTAGGAATATACACTTAGTAATTTAAAATGTATATTAATGTGCCACACTAGTATTTTTACACAAAAAGTAGTTTTTCAATAGTTTAATACCTAATAATGATAATTTTCAAAAAAATAAGAATTAATGAAGCACTAGCAGAGCAGTATACAATCATCAGAACTGCCTGTTCTTCATAAAATATCAGCACACATTTCACACAGGGATACTGGACACATGACAAGGGGAACTCCTGAGAGCTGGAGATGAGGGCAGGCAAAGTAGGACTGATATTAGGCGCTCAGAACCAAAGAGAACCAGTGAGACATTGGACAGGATAAAATTAAAAGTAATGCAGAAGTACTAACAGAGACAAAGATCCAAACATGAGAAAATGATGTCTAAACCTAGAATGAAAATTCAGATTTCAGATGTGAAATAAGCAATTGGAGGTAATAGGAGATGTTCTCTGAGGCTGCAGCCACAGCTGCTTGTTCAAGGTCTCACTAAAGTCTACCAGGAGAATCATTGAAAAGCATGGTCCTCCTTAGTTTTAGCAACTTAATACAAGCACATAAAAGTTGTTTGTGATTGTAATTGTTCCTATAGTACCTGAATTATGGCTGCACCAAAACAAGAAGAATTCCCAAACTTAGAAAATAAGTGCATGAGCATGTGTTGGAAATATTGAACTAAGTTAATTTAATGAGGAAATTGGACAAATCACAATAGGTCCTTTCTTTGTTAATAATTTTTCTCTATTCCAGCTGAAATTCTCACAATCTTTTACACTTAATTCTCCACAACTCAAAATTACTAATCTAAGGCAAGTGACATATGCCTGTATTTATACAAAATTTTAAAACATTTAATATTTTATTCTAATTCTTCAAATATCCTGATCACTGTCCTAGATCAGGTGTCACATATATACATGAACCCTCATTTGAGTGCAGCGTCATTTATATAATTCTCCATCCTGAGAACCTTCAGTGTCTGCTCATTCACCAAACCCTGAAGCCCGTGTTCAACTATGCAGGCCCTTCACCACCAAATCCTTGTTAATATTTATATTTTCAGACTAGTCTGCCCACAATTTGCCCCAAATACACTCCATCTGTAGCAAGTTATTTTTTTATTACACTTTGAAATTACAGATCCTCAATGCACCTGCAATTTTGAGCAACCACATATTAATTAATCTACTCGTGGTCCCTTTATGTATTTTAATTTTTTGTGGCAAAAATTTGCATTTGCAAAATTTATAATGTAAAATTTGCATTTCAACCTTTTAAGTGTACAATTCAATGGTATTAAACACAGAATTTTGTGCTACCAACACCACCATCTATTTCCAAAATGTTTTCATCATCCCAATCAGGAAACCCATAAACAATGCAATAATTTCCCATTCTCCCTTCCCATTTCCTTTGGTAAAACCTAATCTACTTTTGTCTCTATGAAATTGCTTATTCTAAATAGTTTGTAATAGTAGTATGATAAGTTATTTTTCATTTTTTTGTTTGCCTTATTTTACTTAGCACAACACTGTAATGTTTTCACAGTTCATCCATGTTGTAGTGTATTTCACTCCTTTTTAGGCCAAATAACATTCCTTTGACAAATATCACCTATAATTACACATTCATCTGTTGTTTCCATCATTTGGCTATTGTGACTATTGTTACCATGAACGTGGATATATACATGTTATATTTCTTTTTTTCTTTTCTTTTTTTTTTTTTTTGCAGTTTTTGGCTGGGGCTGTGTTTGAACCCACCACCTCCGGCATATGGGGCCAGTGCCTACTCCTTTGAGCCACAGGCACCGCCCTATACATGGTATATTTCTTTAAGAAACTTTATGAAATTCTTTTGATACATATACAGAAGTAGAATTGCTGAATCATAAAAAAGTTCTATATTAATATTTTAGGAAGTACTGTACTGTTTTCCATAGTCATGAAACCCCTTTATGTTCCCAACAATAATGCAGAGTTCCTAAAACAAACTCTATTTTCTATTCTTTGGGTATATACGTAGGAATGGAACTGCTGGATCATATGTTAAGTCTTTACTTAGGATAAGAGGAACTTCCAAACTATTTCACACAAGGACCAAACTATTTTTTATCATCACTAACAATGTATTAACCTCTAGTATGCCCCTCTTCATATACTTGCCAAAACTTGGTATTTTCTTCTTTTGTTGTTTTTATCAGAGTTTTTGGCCAGAGCCTGGTTTGAACCTGCTACCTCTGGTATATGGGGCCAGCGCCCTACTCTTTGAGCCACAGGTGCCACCCCAAAACTTGGTATTTTCTATTTTGAGTTGTTGCAGCCATCTTAGGAGGTGTGAACTGTTTTCTCCTTATGGCTTTGATTTGCTTTTCCTTAATAATTAAGGATGTTATAATGTTGACCATGTCTTCTTATGCTTATTGGATATTTACTTTTTTTTTTTTTTAACAAATATCTATCCAAGTCTCTTGTCTATGTTTTATGTTTTATTGTCTTTTTTTTCCCATGAACTGTAGAAGTGCTTTGCAGTAATATGCAGGAGTTAAATCCTTAACAAATACAACAAAATTTAAAAAATTTTTCAATCCTTCTATAGTTTTTATTTTTACATTGTTAATGTTCCTTGAGGCACAAAAATCTATAATTTTGATGAAGCTCAATTTACTTACTTTTTTCTTTGTTGCTTATACTTTTGGTGTCATATTAAGTAACATATTGGCTAATTCAAGGATACGAAAACTTATGCATATGTTTTCTTCTAAGACTTTTATGGTTTTAGCTCATACATTCATAATTGTCTTACTTTAGTTTATTTTTTTTATAAAATGTGAAATTGGAGTCCATTTTTATTCTTTTGAAGGTTGGAAATCCTGTTGCATCAGAACTGTTTCTTTAAGAGACTTTGTTTTTCTCACGGGGTGCACTTGGAAACTTTTTATAAAATGAAGGAGACAAGAATGTAAGGGCTCATTTCAAGACACTCAAATCTACTCTGTTGGATTATATATTTAATCCTTTGCCATTTGCTCACTGTTTTAATTAGTATAGCTTCAGAATAAAGTTTGAAATAAAGAAGTAAGAACCCTCCAAGTTTATTTTTCTTCTTCGGGATTGTTTTGGCTATTAGAGGCCCCTTTCTGTTCCATATCAATTTGAGGACTGGGTTTTTCATTCTTTCCATTTAATCAAGTGTTCTTTCCTTTCTTCCTGTAATATTTTATACTTCTTAGCAGTATCAGTGCAATGCTGGGCTCATGGAATGAGTTAGGTTGTGTTTTCTTCTGTTACATTATATGCAAGAGTTTCAGAAGAATTGGTGTTAGCTTAAAAGTATGATAAAGTTCACAGTGAAATCTTCAAATCCTGAAAGTTTCTTTACTGAGAGGTTTGGGTTGTGATTCAATTTTTTATTACACATCTGTGGGTCTTTATTTGTTCTTTGAGTCAGACTGAACAACTTGTGTGTTTTTAAGATTTTTGTCCCATTTGATTTAACTGTTGACACATAACTATTAAAATGTATTCTTATAATACTTTTATTTTTGTAAAGTATGTAGTTATTTACCACTTGAATTTCTAACTTAGATACTTGTAGTTTTTTTCTTTTTCATTTAGTTTGTCAGTTTGGCTAAAGGCTTGCCAAAAGTTTTAATCTCTTAAAGCAGCTACTCTTAACCTGTGGGTCTCAACCCCTTTAGGGGTCGAACAACCCTTTCACAGGGATTGCCTAAGACCATCAGAAAACACATATTTCTACTGTGCAGAAAGCAGCTGGTGTGTTGAAAGCAGCTACTCTTTAAAAGCAGCTACTGTGTTGAAAGCAGCAGTATTGGAGATAAAATGACACTTCATGAATTATAATTACTGAGTAAATGTAAAATCATGTATTGCAAAATCATCAACTACTGCAAAAAAAAAAAATATATATATATATATATCTGTACCAAGGAACTTAATCTGGATGCTGATCGGTCTTTTTATATTCAACTGTGGTTGATGTGAATACTGCCCGCTGTGATAGTAACAGGTATGTAAAAAAAACCAACACAGGGAATGGTAAATCTTAGGAAACTTTAATAAACTGTGTTAACTGAACTATTATTCCACATATCATCTTTTGTATCATTAAAGCTATTTTTATATATTATTTTCATTAGAAACCATCCCATGACAATGGATCATATAGATAGGAATGTTAAGAAAAGAAAATATAGTGAGGATTTTTTACAGTATGGTTTTCCCTCAATAATTACAGCAGGAATTGAAAAACCACAATGTGTTATATGTTGTGAAGTTCTATCAGCCGAATCTATGAAGCTGAACAAGCTAAAATGCCATTTTGATAACAAGCATCTGAGCTTTGCCAACTATTTTAGAAGCAAAGCTGATGGACTCACGAAAGCCAGACTTGACACTGGTGGCAAGTACCACAGACAAACGGTAGCAGTCACTGAAGCTTCATATTTGGTGGCACTCAGAATCGCCAGAGTTATGAAATCTCACACCATTCCTGAGGATTTACTGTTGCCAGTGGCCCAAGACATTGTTAGAGTGATGATTGGAGATGAATTTATTACAAAATTGAGTGCAATTTCCTTATCTAACGACATTGTCAGCAGAAGAATAGATGACATGTCTGCTGATATTCTTGATCAGGTAATCCAGGAAATTAAATCTGCTCCACTTCCAATATTCAGTATCCAGCTTGATGAATCTACAGATGTTGCAAACTGTTCACAGTTACTGGTTTACGTGAGGTATATTAATGATGGTGACTTTAAAGATGCAAACCTCTTGAAACAACTACTACATGTGATGTATTTGACACAGTTGGTTCTCTGAAAGAGCATCAGATCTCTTGGGAAAAGTTTGTGGTGTTTGCACAGATGGTGCTCCAGCTATCCTAGGATGTCGATCTGGATTTCAACGTTTGGAACTGAAACGAGTCACCAAAAGTCATGGGAACTCACTGCATGATTCATCGGCAAATATTAACAACGAAAATACTGTTACGAGAAGTAATGAAAAGCATCCTAAGTTCTATCAATTTTGTAAAGGTGAGCACTTCAAATAGTCAGCTGTTTTTGCAACTGTGCAATGAGTTGGATGTGCCAAACAATGCTCTACTATTTCACATTGTAGTGAGATGGTTGCTGAGAGAAAAAGTTTAAAAATGTGTTTTTGAGCTTCATGTTGAACTCAAAATGTTTTTTAATCAGAAAGCAAGACTGCAGTTGGAAGCACTTTTCAGTGGTAAAAGTGAACTGCAGAAAATAGTTTTACTTGTTTGACATCTTTGCCATCTTGAATGAGTTAAACTTATCACTGCAAGGACCAAATGCAACATGCCTCAATGTACATGAAAAGATCCGATCATTCTGAATGAAACTTCAGCTTTCACAACAAAAATTGGATGAAAATAAAATTTAAATGTTGCCTACCTTATCTTTTTTCTTTGAGGAACATGACATTGAACCAGACAAAAGGATTATGATGAGGAGCGGTGCCTGTGGGTCAGTGAGTAGGGCACTGGCCCCACATACTGAGGGTGGTATGTTCAAACCTGGCCCCGGCCAAATTGCAACAAAAAATAGCCAGGCATTGTGGCAGGCACCTGTGGTCACAGCTACTTGGGAGGCTGAGGCAAGAATCACCTAGCCCAAGACCTGGAGGTTGCTGTGAGGACAGCAAAGTAAGACTCTGTCTCTTAAAAAAAAAAAAAGGATTACAATGATAATTTCTGTGAAAGAACACTTGCACATGCTTGCAGATGAAATTTTATCATACTTTCCAAATCTACCTGACACCCCATTTGCACTTGCCAGAAGCCCATTCACAGTCAAAGTTGAAGATGTTCCTGAGACAGAGAAGTTTATTGAACTTACTAACAGTGATGCAGTAAGAACTGATTTCTCTACAATTCCAGTTACAAAATTCTGCATCAAGTGTTTTCAGTCATATCCTGTTCTGTCTGAGATTGTTTTGTACTTTCTTCTTCCATTTCCAACAACATATCTTTGTGAAAGAGTGTTTTCCAGATTGTTGGTTATCAAGTCTAAATACAGAAGTAGATTTGTTGTGGAAGATGATCTTCATTATGCTCTTGCAAAGACTGCCCTGAGAATTTCTGATCTGGTGAGAAAGAAGCCATCTCAACCTTCGCTCTGACATTGGCTTTTTACTCAAACTGTTCCAAAATGTAGTAATGTAGCTTACTGTTGTTATATAAAGACTGTTACCCATGCTACATCATGCTTCAAGACAGACAAAATTTCATTTATTTGTAATTAGAATAAATATTTTACAATATATAATTACATTTTTTGCGATTAATCACTATGCTTTAATTATGTTCAATTTGTAACAATGAAAATATATCCTGCATGTCAGATATTTACATTATGATTCATAACAGTAGCAAAATTACAGTTATGAAGTAGCAATGAAAATAATTTTATGGTTGGGGGTCACCACAACATAAGGAATTAAAGGGTTGTGGCATTAGGAAGGTTGAGAGCCACCATCTTTAAGGAAATAATGTTGGTATTTTTCTTATATTTTCTTTGATTCTTTACTATATATCCACTGTAATATTATTTCCTTTTTTGACAGCTTTGGATTTAATTTGCTGTTTGTTTCTAGTTCCTCAAGGTATAAGATTTGGATATTAAATCAAGAATGTAGACATCTACACCTATGTTTTCCTCTGAGCACTGCTTTCTCTGCATTTAACAACTTGATATGCTGTGTTTTGTTTATGTTTCTCTGCATTTTCTAATTCCCCTCATGATTTCTTTTTTGACATATTGGTTCTTTCAGACCATGTTGTTTAATTTTCACATGGTTGTTATTCTTGTCCTATTTCATTATGTTATTATCAGAAAAATACTACAAAGTATTCGGTCTTTTTAAGTTTATTTAGACTTGTTGTGTGCCTAACATGGTCTAGTCTGGAAACAGGTGATTCACCTTTAAGAACTTTATGCGCACTCCACACAATATATATTTCTGCTCCTGTTATAGGATGGAGTGCTCTCTATGTGTTTGTTAGGTCTGATTGGTTTATAGCATTGTTCCAATCTTCTGTTTTCTTACTGACCATTTGTTTTCCTCAACCTTTCCATTTATCATTAATTTTGGCATATTGAAATCTACAGCTATTATTTTACTATTTTCTATTTTCTCATTTTAGTGTTTGGTAGATATATTTTGATGTTCTGCTATTTAATACATGTATGCTATAATTGTTATATTCCAGTGATATTTTTTACAGAGAAAGAAAAATGTCTAAAAATCTCATGGTACTACAAAAGACCTTAAATAGACAAAGCAATCTTGACTAAAAGAAAAAAAAAAGCTGGATGTAGCACATTGCCTTATCTCAAAATATGCTACAACATTTTAAAAATCAAGGCAACCTGATAAAGGCAAAAATAACATATAGACTAATAAAATTGATAAAGATACCAGAAATTAATAAATGGATTTATTGTCAATTGATATTCAACAAAGAACAAGGACATACAATGAGGAATGAATAGTATTTTTAATAAATGATATTGGGAAAACTAGATATCTATATCTATATTCAGAAAAAGAAAATTGGATGCTTAACCTACACCATATTTAAAAATCAACTCAAGTGCCTCTATGGAAAGAAGTATGGAGCATCTTCAAAGAACTAAAAGTAGATCTTTCATTTGATCCCTCAATCTCATTACTATGTATCTACCCAGAAGAAAAAAAAAAAAACAACATTGTGCCATTGAGACATTTGCACTAGAATGTGCATTACAGCTCAATTCACAATCAAGATGTGGCATCAACCCAAGTGCCCATCAGCACATGAATGGATTAATAAACTATGGTATATATATACCATGGAATGCTATTCAACCACAAAAGGATGGAGAGTTATATATTTTGTATGTACCTGGATGGAGTTGAGAACATTCTTCTTAGTAAAGTATCAAAAAATGGAAAAGTAAGTATCCAAAATACTCAATACTAATATGAGACCAATAGATAAAAAACTACATACACACAGGAGAAAAAAACAATTAAAATCAAGTGGGAAGGAGGGAAGAGAAGGGACAGGGAAGAGGAGAAAGGATGGGAATTGATAAACTCTTACCTAATTAATAAACTCTTACTCTTAATGGGCACAATGAAAGGGTGTATAGCACAACACCCTGGGTGAAGGGCTCAACTGAAACTTGGAATTTTGCCTAACAAATGCAAACAATATAACCTAATCATTTGTACTCTCTTATTAATCTAAAATTTTAAAAAATTTATTACACTCCTTCTCCAAAGTTCTGATGAAATGAAAAACAAGTCTTCCATGACAAGAAAGAAAAAAGAAAAAAAAAGAAAATCAACTCACATGGATTAAAGACTATAATATTAGAACTAAAATTGCACAACCAGAGAAAGAAGATGTAGGATTAAAAAGGTTTGAAATTGATTTTGCCAAATATTTTTTACTTGGCCAAAAGTTCCACAGGCAACAAAGATAAAAAGCTTTACTGGAAAAGAAATGATCAACAGAATGAAGAGATAAGCTAGAAAATGGAAAAAATATTTGCAAACCATACATCTGATAAGGGTTAATATTCAAAATGTGTCAGAAACTCAAAAAACTCAAGAAAAACAAATAGCTTTTGTAAAAGAATGGGCACCAGATCTGAATATACATTTCTTCAGAAAAGATTTACAAATGTTTTAGATATATGAAAAAGTGCAAATTAAGAGCACTGTGAGCTATCTCCTCACAAATGGCTATGATCAGAAAGACAAAAGATAACTGTACTCAGCTAAGTTGTAGACCCAGATTCACTGTTGGTGAACATGTAAATTAATATGGCTGTGATGAAAAACGGGCTGGGTGTTTTTGAAAAAAATTAAAGGTAGAACTATCATATGATCCAGCAGTCTCACTTCTGCATATGTAGCCAAAGGAAATAAAATCAGTGTGTTAAAGAGGTATCTACAATTCCATGTTGATTGCTGCATTATTCACTATAGCCAAGAAAATAAAACAATTTAAATGCCCTTCATCACATAAAGAAAATGTGAGACCTGTGTGCCTGGACGTGAATGTGTGCCCACACATGAGTAACATTCAGTCATATAAGAGAAAGAAATAATGCCATTGGCAACAACACAAAAGGACTTGAAATACATTATGCTAAACCAAACTTCTCAGATGCTGAAAGACAAATACTGTATGAGCAACTCTCTATTTTCTAGAAGCAGCAAATAGAATGGTGTTTGTCAGGGAATTAGGTACTGAGCAGAAAAGGGGACATGTTGGTTATAGGGTAAAAAGTTTTAGTAGAAAGAACAAATAAATTCTGGGTATTTATTGTATAGCGTGGTCATTAGCTAACAAATACATATTGTATACTTGAAAATTGGTGAAACAATAGATCACAAATATTTTCACCAAAAAAAAAGATTAAAGAGCAAAAAATAAATATTTTCACTACAAAAATATGGTATGTGTGTGAGATGATGAATGTGTTAATAAGCTAGATTTAATCATTTCAGAATTTGTATGTATAATAAAACATCACACTGTACACCATAAATATACTAAATTACACTTTAGTAAAGCTGAATAGTCATATTTTCTTCTTGAAGTGACATGTTTTCAATCTATAATGTGTTCTTTGTCATTTAGAACAGTTTTGATGGCTCGGTGTGGTGCCTGTGGCTCAAGTGGCTAAGGCATCAGCCACATACACCTAAGGTGGTGGGTTCAAATCCAGCCTGGGCTCACCAAACAACAATGACAGCTGCAAACAAAAAATAGCCAGGCGTTGTGGCAGGGGCCTGTGGTCCCAGCTACTTGGGAGGCAGAGGCAAGAGACTCGCTTAAGCCCAGGAGTTGGAGGTTGCTGTGAGCTGTGATGCCATGCACTCTACCCAGGGAGACAGCTTGAGGCTCTGTCTCAAAAAAAAACAGTTTTGACTTGAGGGTCTATTTTGTCTACTATCAGTGGAGTCTCTTAAACTCTTATCTTTTGTCACCCTATGTATGAAATATTTCCCACACTTTTGCTTTCATTTATGTTTTTATATTTAAATATTTCTTATAGATAGCACACAGTCTGATCTTATCTTTTTTAACCATTCTGACAAATTCTACCCTTTAAGGAGAGAGTTTAAGCCATTGTCTTCAGACTAATTACTGATAAGGAAGAACATCATTTGTCAGTTTTGTTTTGTTTTCTGTGTGTCTTTTACCTTTTTTGTTAATTATTTCTCTATTTCCTGTGTCATTGCTTCTTTAATATTTAGTTGATTTTATATAGTGAACCATTTTAATTCTATTCTCATTTCCTTTGCACACACACACATACACTATGTCCCTCTCCCTCCAATTAAGCATAGAGTTTAGCAAAATGGGTTAAAGTAATTATGTTTATGTACATATAATGATGTATATTATATATTACACATAAATCAATGTATAGATCATTACATATAAAATTGTGTGCAGTCTTATTTTTAGTTTCTTGGGAAACTTGCATACATTATTTCATAGTGGCTGTATTAATTTATGTCCCACCAACAGTGTACAGGGGTTCCTCATTCTCCACATCCTTGCCAGCATCTGTTATGACTTGTTTTTTTGATAAAAGCTACTTTAACTGGGGTGAGATGTTAATGGCATTGACTTACATTTCCCTGATGGGTTATTTTATATGCCTGTTTGCCACATTTATATGTAGTCTTTTGAGAAATATCTATTCAGATATTACACTCATTTTTAATTAGATCATTTGTTTTTTTGCTACCACGTAGTTTGGGCTCCTTATATATTCTGGCTATTAATCCTCTGTCTATGCATATAATCCAGAAATTCCAATACTGGCCATAATATAACCAAAAGAAAGGGTATTAACACATAGAATAAAGAGATTTTATAAAAGAAATGGAATACCAAGAGGAGGGAGGATGACAGGGGTGAGGGTAAAATTTAGCCCATAGGGGGTGATGAACACTATTCTTTTGATGGCCACACTAAAAGCCCCAGCTTAAGCATTTTACAAGATATATGTGCAACAAAAACATTTTCATCCCCCCCCATACTTTAGGGGGAAAAACGAAACATAAATACATAAATAAAAGAAAAAAGAAAGGATACCAATATATCAAAAAGATATCTGCACTCTCATGTTCATTGTAGTATGATTGTAAGAGTTAATATATGGAATCGACCTCAGTGCTCATCAACAGATGAATAGATAAAGAAAATGTAGCACACATACACAAGAAAATATTACTCAGACATAAAAATATAAAGAGATCTTGCCATGTAAAGCAACATGGATGGAACTGGGGTCATTGTGTTAAGTAACATAAGCTAAACATAAAAAGACACATTTTCATTGATATTTTGAAGCTAAAAACATGAATCTCATGGAGATAGTGAGTAGACTGATCGTTACCAGAAGCCAGTAAGAGCAAAGGGAGTGAGGAACAAAGAGATGTTATTAATGTCTACAAATATATGGTTCGATAGAAGAAATAAAATGTAATATTAGATAGAACAATAGGGTGACTATAGTTTTCAATAATCTAGTGCATTTCAAAATAATTACAAGGGAAGAAATAAAATATTTCTGGCATAAAGAAAGAACAAGTATTTATAGTGTTAAAAATCCTAAGTGTAATGCTTTGACCTTTACAAATTATATGAAATTATTAAATTATCGCAAGTAACCCAAGACTATGTGTATCTATTATGCATCAATAAAATAAACACACAGAAAAAGTGCATGTATAAAATAAATTATACATATATATAATAAAGTGTATGTATACATACACACATATAATTTGTGAGCAATTTCCGTTTTATGAAAATCTTTAGTAGAACGGACCAAGAGTTTTCTCATGTTCCTTCACCCTCACCCCAGTTCCCTCTATTATAAACATCTTCCATCAGTATGGTAACCATTTTTTTGGCCATTTATGCACCAATATTGATACATCATTATTTACTAGGGTCTATTGTTTACATCCTAAAATGCATATCATCACACAAAGAAGTCTTCAATATATAGAACAGAAGATAGTAAAGGTGTGTGGGAAAATGATGGAGGGAAAAAATGAAGAAGCTAACATTTAATAAACACCTACTAAGAGCAGATTACTGGTAAAGATATTTCCTTATTGTCAGGAAATACCAAAAATAAACAAAAGAAATAAAAAGAAAGGAAACCAATATATCAAAAGATATCTGCACTCTCACGTTTATTGTAGTATGATTCTAAGGTATACGAAAGAGAGAGAAAGAGATTCATGCATTAAATTAAATCTCTAATTAATCTTGTATCTGGAAATGAAGAACTTTTGGCCCTTGAAAAGCCTTTGAACCAGGGCTAAGAGTGAATTCTAAATTTCTGGAGTCCTCAAGGAGAATCCCATTTGGTGAGAAAACTGCAACGTAATTAAGTCACATGTGTCATTATTTCATTATTTAGATCTGCCAACTAAAAGGCATAGTACAATGTGCACACCCCTATTATGAGACTATCTAAACCTTTTATATGAAAGCTATAACCAAATAGCCTAAGAACATGCGGAGGGGGGAGGGAGAAGGGAGGGGGGAATGGGAGGAGGGAGGGGGTTTGTGGGATCACTTCTGAGGTTTGTCTTATAGGGGTACAGGTGAATCTTTCTAAGAGTAGAATGTGAACGTTTTAAAGCAATAACTGAGAAAATGACATGAAGGCTGTGTTGACCAGTTTGATGGAAGTAGTTCAGAATGCAT